>JAXIVJ010006445.1:0-66780 GCA_036785665.1 Chirona hameri | reverse complement strand
AGTTGATAAGCGTTCCACACTTTTAACGACCGGTACTTGCAAGTACTTTTGGTCCTCATCAAACTGCGGGCTTTTCCCGTATTGTTTTTTTTTTAACGCAATGGAGTGGAAAATATATTGTGCGTTCTGCTTGTTGTGATTATATGCCCGGCGATCTTCTAAAACTAACAGCGATTGGAAAAAGTGGCAATAAAATAGGAAGCTCATCGATGCACATCAATAGTTAGTGGTTGCGACCCTCAATTTGTGAAAATCGATTAATTTGTTTTCAACATTAGGAGTATTGTACAATTTGTCCGTGGCTGTATATAACACTATGCTTTATATTATCATGAAAAATCATAATTTTCCCCCAAAAAACTAACAAACAATAACACAAAACCGGCAATTAAATCGGAAGCTCATCGATGCACATCGACGGCGACCTATTTAGCGTCGGCGATTTGTTTACAAAGTAATTGTCATGCTTCTCGGCGCACCTAACCATTGCGGCGAGTTGTTCCTGATTAGTATACCCAAGTCCCGTAGCAGGCTTTGTTAATGACGTCACTGGTGCCATTCTTGTGTAGCATTGCAAAATATATCTGACTTTGAGTTGAAAGCTAATTAAAGACTTATTCAAATTATTGTTTTTAAGTTTGAATTTTCTTGTTAATCATTATTAAAGGTATTTTATAACTGTATTTTATAGTAGTTGACACTTCAGAAACTTGTGACGTAATAATATTGTATCCAATATGCATTTCCCTCACCTTTTGCTATTGTAGCGCAGTGCCGAGTGCTTTGCGAATACTAGCTTGCCTGGGGTTCAATTCATTCCGCCCTTATTTTATTCGAGTTGGTATAGTTTGCATGTTGTTGTTATTCATGACTTATACTGATAGTCAGTCATCCATCACGGATGCTTCACGGATTGCTTCACGGATCAGAGCGCTGCTCGAACGCACGCTAGTAGCGCTAGTAGCGCTTTCGTTCTCCATGGCAACCAGGCGTGAGCCAATGAAAAGCCAGAACGTATTCCCTTTCTGGCTTTTGATTGGCTGACGCCTGGTTGCCATGGAGAACGAAAGCGCTACTAGCGTGTGTCCGAGCAGCGCTCAGTTTGATCGGAAACGTCACAGAGCCTCCAAAAATGCCGCACTCGATGTAAACAATGGTAGGAAGGACGAATTTGTCAATGACCTTCATGAAGTACACAAGGTACTTGTTTTGTATTTTTTTCCAAACTTACAACTTTGAATTTGGGAATAATTGTATTTAATTCTTAAATTTAAATAAAATAATTTTAAAACCATAACGGTAGCCTAAGAAATTGTTGCTAACAAAATCAAAAGGTCATTATTTTCCTTTAAGTGTCTGGCAGAGGCTCTCCTTGGCGGTAATTGCTGGCACTGGCTGATCCAGGAGGGGGGGGGGGGCATCAGGGGAAAATGCCCCCCCCCCCCAGGAATCTGGGAGGGGCATTCAATACAAGTATGCCCAGGGGTGTGGTTTCCTATCTCTTTGTGGGTCCCAGGGCACCCACAAAGTTGAAATGGGCACCCACAATAGTCCTTCGGCACCCCTAATGAAGAACATGTTTCGAAATGCATAGAATAAATAACTAAAATACTTTTTAAGGTCAGGATTTCGGTGAACGTCAGCTGTCACTATTTAAACGATTTAACAGTAGGTCTTTTACCAAGTATCAGTCGGTAGGAGTTGCAATATTCCAAGCCGTTAGGATTCTTCTTTTGCTTTGAGAAAGTCACATTTTTTTTCCATGGCATAATAAGCTGTCAAGAAACTGATAATTTTTCCATTCAAACCTTGTTTTATTCCATACTGGAAATTGTTCAATGGGTTCAATGCACATGCATTTACTAACTTCCATATACATTGGTGAAGACGGGAGAGGCCTGATCACCTTAGTCCTTAGCTTTGGAAGGTGTTCTAAAGAAACTGTTAAAGCTCTTCCAATTTTTACCATAAATGCACTATATAACGCATTATAGGTTAATACATTTTATATGTGTAGCCAGTAAATGAACGAACGCATTTTAATAAAAACAAACTTTATCTTTAGGCGCTTCCGCAAGACCTTGCATTTTGTGGGATAGCCCAACCGGCGATCACCTAGAGTAGTATTGTATTCACTTGAACTTTGTCTTTGCCTCGCCCGCAACATTTAATAAAGTCTTCTTCGTAATACATGTGCAACTATGATCGGTGGACGATCGTTTGAAGCTACTTTACATCCTGCTAATATATACAAGCAGGGGTGTAGTTTCGCAAAATCAGTTGGGGGGGGGCTCAACTAAGGTTCAGACATGTATCCATAATTTTTCTCAGGGGGGGGGGGGGGGCGTCAGTAGTATAATCAAATTTTGCTCCTCAGCCAGGGGGGGGGGGGGATCGGGTCGTCAGCAGGTCGCATTTTATCTAGTATACATTTGTTTGCTCAGGGGGTGAGGGAGGGGGGGGGGGGGGGCATGGCTCCGTGCCCCCCCCCCTTCGCTACGTCTCTGCTCAGGTCCAACCGGTGGTGGGGATCTAGGTTTCTAGTTTGGTTTCGTGTTTCGAATTTCGTTACAAATTTCGAAAAAAGGGCGCCATACTCGCACATGAGAGCGCCGTCAGCGAACGTTGTTGAGCGGGAGGAGTGGTAAGTACGGGTGCTAAAGCACCCCTGTTAGGGACGGATCCAGAAAATCTTCAAGGGGGGGGGGGGGGGGGGGTCATCAATTGCAGTGGTGCCCCTACCTATAACCAAATCTGAAAACTCAACGGATTTGGTCCACTATATTTTGAGGGTCCCCTATTTCAGAATTGTTTTTATTGACAACGTTGGCTATAGGCATTTGTAATATCAGTCGTACCCTTTCTATCATTTGAAGCGCCGCGGATGGTGCTAAAATATATTATTTGTACAGTCAAGAGCGGCCCCAGACGGCCGATGAAGAATTGACCAAGAGATAATTCGAGTTTTGTGACCAGGAGGGGGGGGGGGGGGGGGGGGGGGAGGGGGGTTGGAAACCGTTTTTTTACGAGCAGTAAATCTTATGCATGCGATAAACTATTATTGCGCCGCGAAGCGGCGCTAAAATTTGAGGTCTTGAGCGGGTTGGAGAACTAAGTTTTGCTATTGGAACCAGACTGGTTATTGATTCGACACTGATTGAATCGATTGGAATCGTTCAATCAAAATTAATTGAATCAAAACATAATTGATTCACCAACAGATATTTTGATTCATGAATCGTGATTGAATCAAAACCCGTATCAAATCAAGGCTGATTGAATCAAAAGATTTAACGATTCAAGTACACTGGTAAATTGTCCAAATACATGGAGTCCCAGTGGCTGCATTCAATTATACTGAAATACTATTGCTGTACCAATGTTTTAATTATCATATATATGCATGTTTCCATTTGTATTGATTTGACATAAATTCACCTCATATATTCAAATGTTGAATCAAACGTGAATCAATTAAAGTATTTGTTTTGATTCTTTGAATCAGAATGAATCAATTCTCAAAATTGTATCTGTGAATCGAACGGTGATTGAATCATTCAGATTCCAAAATGAATCATGATTGAATCGTTTCAAATCGTTTTCGATTTCAACACAAATGGTCTCAAACGATGCCCTGTGCCCATTTCCAGGATGACAAGTATTCCTAGAGTACATTTGTTCCCCGTAATCTTCAAGGTTAAAGGACGGGGAACGCTGTAGCGCCCAACTTTGGGCGCTAACTTGAAGGTCACGGGGCACAACTCTAAGAAAGCTTGTCATTCTGAAAATGGAAAGAACGGGTTAAAAATCCTGTCCTTTGACCCTGAATTTGACATTAAAGGTCACGGGGTTTGACCTTGAAGGTCACGGGGCACAACTCTGAACATTCTTGTCATCTTGGAACTGGGCACAAGGAATCGTAGAGACTAATTTGTCGCGATCGGACGGTAACTTTGGGCGCTACAGCGTTCCCCGTCGTTTGACCTTGAATTCGATCTTGAAGGAGACCAGTAAGGTCAAAATGGACCTGATATTTTAAAGCAAGAGGTTCGTTTTGACGTTAGTCCTTAGCAGGGGCACAGGAAGTATGTTCAAGTTGGCGGGGGAGGGGGCGGAGGCATTATGAAGTCGATTCTTTCCATGCAACGCTCATAGGCGTAATGTTTAAATCCAAAATGTTTGGGGGGTGGCTGCCCCCTCCCCCCCTGTTCCTACGCCTATGGTCCTTAGGACCAAATCGCGTAAAAATCTGTAACCGACGCTGAAAACGTTTCTGTGGAGCTGTGGACATCATGGACATTGGACATTCATCCAAACCATTTTTAGGCGCCCCGAGTGTGAAAGGTACAATACGTCAGCACCTTCAACGCCTCGCCAGGCATATTAAAAAAGTGTCACGGTTATTTCATGGGGTCCAGGCCTCTTCGTAGGCGCCATCCAGGGCGCTATCGGGAGTGGGGGGGGGGGGGGGGGCAAAAGCGTGTTATTGGTTTCGAAGGTCACGGGTGCCCGGTCGCCGTCGGAGGGAAGCTGAAGGCGTCAGGGTGCCATTATTCTGAGTGCACCGGGACACCACATCGCTTTCGTACCGGCAAGGTGCCATTGGAGGGCGGTATGATACCTTACGAGGGTAGCAAGATGCTCTTCCGAGGGTGGGAGGACGTCTTCCGAACTCCGAAAGCGGCATAATGCACTCTGAGGGCGGCAAAATGTCTTCCGAGGGCGACATGATGCTTTCCGAGGGCGGCATAATGCTTTCCGAGGGCGGCATAATAAGACATAAATAAAGACATAAAAGAAAAGTGCAACAAAGAGCCTCTTGGGCCCATCCGAGGTTGCACCCCCCCCCCCCCCCTCCATCCCCCCCCCCCCTCCACCAGTCTCGCCCCTTCAAATCACCTTACTCTACCTGCATAAAAGAAGGCTAATCCCACGAGTATTTATGAACTAATCCCTTCTCTGTAAAGTATTTATCTAATCTAATTTTGAAGGAAGCAAGTGTCACTGCATCAGCGACATCCCCTGGTAGCATATTCCAATGTCCTACAACCCTTCTACTGAAAAATGACTGTCGTAGCCTAGTCCTACTTTGTTTCATAATGAGTTTATGCTGATGACCTCTACCTCGATTTTCCCTATTGAACTCAAACATACCCTTTAAATATCCAGAATGCTGACTATTTACAAATTTGAAGACTTCAATTAGATCTCCTCTTAGCCTTCTATATCTAAGTGAAAACATACCCAATTTCCTTAATCTATCTTCATAAGGTAAACTACCAAGACAATTAATCATTTTTGTTGCCCTTTTTTGAACTCTTTCTAACAACCAGCAATCTTTCTCATATGTTGGAGACCAGGCTTGTACACAATACTCCAAATGTGGTCTAACGTATGCACAATACAGTTTTGTTATTACCTTTTCACTCTTGTAGGAAACATTTCTGTTAATGGCCCCTAGCATTCTAAGTGCCTTTTTCCTAGCTTCTACAACCTGGTCTGACGCTGATAGTCTATTGTTTACCACGACACCTAAATCTCTTTCCTTTTCAATCTGCTCCATTTTCTGCCCACCCATTTCATACCTATGTTTACTGCTAAACCGTCCAGCGTGCATAATCTTACATTTACTCAAATTGAATTTCATCTGCCATGCTTCAGACCACTCAACTAGCTTGTCCAGATCTGATTGAAAAACATCCTGATCATGTTTTCCTCTAATAATCCTGACAACTTTTAGATCGTCTGCAAATTTCAAGACTTTGCTGTCTATACTGTTCTCAATTGCATTCACAAATATTATAAAAAGCAATGGGCCCAGGACTGAGCCCTGTGGAACCCCACTGAGAACCTCCTTCCATTGTGATTGGCACCCATTCAATATAACCCTTTGCTGGCGTCCTGAAAGCCACGTTTCTATCCAATCCAGAATCTTGCCCCTGATCCCATGAATTTTAAGTTGCAACCCCAGTCTTGTATGGGGGACTTTGTCAAATGCTTTACTGAAATCAAGAAAAGCTACATCTAGCTGTTTACCCTGATCAACGCTATCTGTTGCAACATCCAAAAACTCCAGAAGATTAGTTAAACAAGAACGGCCCTTCCTAAAGCCATGCTGTGTATCCTTGATGAGTTCATTTTGCTCCAAGAATTCAACAATCTTATCTTTGATGATTGATTCAAGCACCTTGCAGACTAATGAGGTCAGACTACTGGTCTATAGTTTTCCTCTTTACTTCTATCTCCCTTTTTATGAATAGGAACAACATTTGCTCTTTTCCAATCAAGTGGAATTTTACTATCTGCAAGTGATTTAGAAAATATTATGGCTAATGGAACCGACAACTCCCTTTCAGATTCTCTTAAAAGTCTAGCATGGATTTCATCAGGTCCTTCTGCCTTGTTAGGCCTTACTTTCTTTAGATATTCTAGAACAAGTTCACTACTTATGCCACCTAGCTCTCCTATAGTCTCCTCTGTCTCTAGCTCAGGCTGAAGTGCTGCAATACTACTCTGGTCCTCGATAGTAAAGACAGATTGAAACTGATCATTAAGCACTTCAACCATTTCACTGTCCTTGCTAACTAACACATCATCTACCTTAAATGGACCTATATTTTTGGAAACTGTACTTAACTTATAAAAACTGAAGAACTTCTTACTATCTGCATTACAATGTCTAGCTAAATCAAGTTCCTTTGCCCTTTTAGCTGCTCTGACCTTTTTCTTAACTGAATTTCTTGCATTCTGGTAGGCCTTCTGATTTATATCTAGTGAAGATCCCTTCAAAATGCCAAATGCACTTCTTTTAGCTTGTATAGCACTCCTTATATCTGGGGTAAGCCAAACTGGATTGCCCTTGGTTCTGTTACGTTTGTGCCTGAGGGGTATATGCCGATTTTGAATTTGGCTTAATCTAGCTTTGAAAACATTCCAGGCCTCACATGCATCTAAGCCTGCCAACTCAACGTTCCATTTTATCTGTGCGAGGTCATTTCTAATACCATCAAAATCAGCCCGGCTGAAGTTTGGAACCATAATAAGGTTATCTTTGGGCCTCATTTCTGATGAGATATTGAATTTAACCATATTGTGATCACTGGTTCCTAGACCTGCACAAATACTTATGTCACTAACTAGATCACTGTTGTCTGAGAATACAAGGTCTAGAATGGAGCAATGTCTGGTTGGCTCTGTTACAAACTGATGCATGAAAAGCTCCTCTTCAAAGATTTGCCTATACAACCTACACTCATTTGTTTCCTCTGCTATACTTTCGTATCCTCTTAAGTTAAAATCTCCCATAATAAGACACTGAGCCCGAAAGTTCCTACGTATTTCCTCACAAATATCTTGGTCTGTTTCAGCTTGGGAGTTCCTTGGAAGATTCCCTGGTCTGTAAAATGCACCTATCCTCAACCTTCCTCTGTTTCCTGTACCAATTTTAATGTCAAGCCAGATTGATTCTACTTCTTTTACTTTACTAGAATCATCAACTCTAGTAGTGCAGTACAAGCTATTTACATATACAAACACTCCGCCTCCCTGCCGTGATTCTCTGCAGTATGAGAACATGTTATACCCTTGTAACTCGAAATCCTGTAGCCTATCCCTATTATACCCCTCACTAACCCATGTCTCGGTTACACAAATGATATCAGGCTTTTCAAGGGCAACATAACACTCAAACTCATCAAATTTAGACCTAATACTTTGGGCATTCAGCAACACATGTGATCTTATACTTTGAGCTGACTCTACTAATTCTGAGGGAATTATGATCTACTGTCCTATTCTGACATGAACTTCTACCAATGCTTACTTCCTGATGCCCTAGTACTAGCGTCCCTGAACCCCCCCTCCTACCTAGTTTCCCTGAATGACACTTCTGTAGGCATCTCCCAAAGCCCTTGCCCCCTCATCCGATAAGTGAAGCCCATCCTTCATATAGTACCTATGCCACTTATAGAACTGATCCCATAAGTCTACATAACTAAGCCCCATAGCTGAACATAAGTTCTGAACTGAGCTGTTCACAGACAGAGCTCTCGAGTACCACTCCTCACTGGCTCCACAGCGAGGGAGGATGCCAGTCACAATGACTGGTTTCCTGGACTCCTTCAACCTCTGCAGCAGGCTCCGGTACTCCTCTACTATTCTCACACTCTGCCTAGGTCCTATGTTGTTCACCCCCACCTGTATTATAACTGTCTCCGGGCTACTCCTACCAAGTTCTGCCTCAATGACAGGGCCCATATCAACTACTTTTGCCCCCGGTTTGACTATACATTTGTCCCTCTTCCCACAGAATGTTCGCCTTAAGGGCCTTACCCTTGAGTCCCCAACCACTAAATGCTGAATCTGTTCCCTGTCACTTTCAGCTGCTGACTCTAACGCACTGAACCTATTTGCTAGTGTAACCTGCTGATGTTCCCTGGGGCTGTACTGCCTGACTCTACCCTGAACTTTTGTCCATCCCTCCTGATCCCCTTCCCTCTTCCTCCTCCAGATTCTGCTACCACCCTCCATTACCCAGCACCCCTCCTCATCCTTACTGTCTGTGGCCCTAGCATTACTTTCCACAATGTTGGGTCTCCAGAAACGTGACCCTCCAACACACTTCCAAACTCCAGCCACACTATCCACCTTTGCCTTATCCTCCTCCCTTATGCCCCTATCAGAACTACCACTGGTCCCTGATCCTGTAGGCTCCTTTTCTGACCCCCTAACCACAATCTGCGCATACGTTCCTTGGTCAGGAGCTACACCCTCCTGCGGCTCATCTCTACACCTACACTTACTTAACTGCGCCTCAAGCTCCGCTACTCTAGCCTGGAGGGCCTCTAGCTACCTTCGCCTGCATCCTAGTCATGCTCATTTGAATACACTAGTAACTTAGGTATATAACTTAGGTACTATGCACTTTTCAATACTTTACTAACTTAACTTAACTTTTTTTGTTTTTGTTTTGTTTGTTTTTTCTTCTTCTAAACCTTAACTAGATCTAGGTAAAGCTAGTAACACAAATCAGCTATGAGTGCACCTAATACTAGACTAAATATCTAATCCTTAAATAAACTGAATACTAAATACACCTTAATTATCCCTAATTTTCTAAAATATCTACTTATCCAACCCTGCAACTAATAACACAAAAATAAGACTAAGACAGTTTTGGCGCACACAAGCTAGAATGAAAAGTCCTTTAAAAAGCAAGTAAGAGGTAACAGCTAACTATGAATGCTTAAAAATAATACTTAAACGATCCACAAAACTAAATATCTAATCCTTATATCTAAATATAATGTGGTTCCTCAAAAAATACACAAAACAACAGAGCTATCCAACAGCTACTTAGCTTGGCTAAAGCAGGGTTTGTAAAAGAATGCGCTCTGAGGGCGACAAGATGTTTTCCGAGGGCGGACATATGTCTCCGAAGGCGGCATGATGCCTTCCGAGGGCGGCATAGTGCTCTCTGAGGGCAGCAGGATGCCTTCCCTTTCGAGGGCGGCATATTGCACTCTGAGGGCGGCATAATGTGCTCTGAGGGCGGTAAGATGCTTTCCGAGGGCCACCAAACATCTTCCCAAGGCGGCATAATGCACTTTGAGGGCGGCAAAATGTCTTCCGAGGGCGGCAAGATGTTTTCCGAGGGCGGCAAGATGTTTTCCGAGGGCGGCATGATGCCTTACGAGGGCGGCATAGTGCTCTCTGGACTCTGAGGAGGGCATGATGCCTTCCGAGGGCGGCATAATGTGATCTGAGGGCGGCAACATGCCTTCCGAGGGCGGCAAGATGTCTTTCGAGGGCGGCATGATGCCTTCCAAGAGCGGCAGGATGCCTTCCGAGGGCGGCATATTGCGTTCTGAGGGCGGCATAATGTGCTTTGAGGGCGGCAAGATGCCTTCAGAGGACGACAAGACATCTTCCGAGGGCGGCACTCCGATGGCGGCAAAATGTCTTCGGAGGGCGACACGATGTTTTCCGAGGGCGGCATGATGTCTTCCGAGGGCGGCATAATGCTTTCCGAGGGCGGCATAATGCCTTCCGAGGACGGCGATGTACCTTCCGAGGGCGGTGATGTACCTTCTGAGGGCGCATAATGCGTTGTGAGTTCGGCAAGCTGTCTTCTGAGGGTGCCAGGGTGCTTTTCAACAGTGCTACGACTATGTCGGTAGACACAAGGTCGCCCTGGCGGCATCCCGAGAACACTACGGCGCCTTCGGCGCCGGCAAATCCTTTGCAAGAACGGCGTCGCAGCGCCTTCGGCGCCGCGGTGCTCGAGGGCGCCGTTTTCTAAGGCAGGGGTATTCAGCCCCTACGGCCCCCTTGGATCCGCCACTGCTATCTCTGACCTGGCATTCCTCTCTGTGTGTGCAGGCGTTCTTCACCTACCTGTACGGCATCAGCATCCTGTTCCTGTTGTACGTCTTCATCTATCTCCTGCACGAGAGCAGCTCCAAGGTCGGGAAGCAGCAGGAGGCCTCAGGATGCTGCGGCAAGGTGAGGCACTATCCCGGGGCATGGGAGGTATCCTGGGGACAGGGGAGGTATCCTCGGGACAGGGGAAATATCCTCGGGACAGGGGAGGTATCCTCTGGACAGGGGAGGTATCCCCAGGACAGGGGAAATATCCTCGGGACAGGGGAGGTATCGCGGGGCATGGGAGGTATCCTGGGGACAGGAGAGGTATCCCCGGGACAGGGGAGGTATCCTGGGGACAGGGGAGGTATCCTGGGGACAGGGGAGGTATCCTCGGGATAGGGGAAATATCCTCGGGATAGGGGAGGTATCCTCGGGACAGGGGAGGTATCCTGGGGACAGGGGAGATATCCTCGGGATTGGGGAGGTATCCTCGGGACAGGGGAGGTATCCCGGGACAGGGGAGGTATCCCCGAGACAGGGGAGGTATCCTGGGGACAGGGGAGGTATCCCCGGGACAGAGCAGGTATCCTCGGGACAGGGGAAATATCCTCGGGACAGGGGAGGTATCCTCTGGACAGGGGAGGTATCCCCGGGACAGGGGAGGTAGCCTCGGGATAGGGGAGGTATCCCGGGGCATGGGAGGTATCCTGGGGACAGGGGAGGTATCCCCGGGACAGTGGAGGTATCCTCGGGACAGGGGAAATATCCTCGGGACAGGGGAGGTATCCTGGGGACAGGGGAGGTATCCCGGGGCATGGGAGGTATCCTGGGGACAGGAGAGGTATCCCTGGGACAGGGGAGGTATCCTGGGGACAGGGGAGGTATCCTGGGGACAGGAGAGGTATCCTCGGGATAGGGGAAATATCCTCGGGATAGGGGAGGTATCCTCGGGACAGGGGAGGTATCCTCGGGACAGGGGAGGTATCCTCGGGATAGGGGAGGTATCCTGGGGACAGTGGAGGTATCCCGGGACAGGGGAGGTATCCTCGGGACAGGGGAGGTATCCTCTGGGCAGGGGAGGTATCCCCGGGACAGGGGAGGTATCCCCGAGACAGGGGAGGTATCCTGGTGACAGGGGAGGTATCCCCGGGACAGGGGAGGTATCCTCGGGACAGGGGAAATATCCTCGGGACAGGGGAGGTATCCTCTGGACAGGGGAGGTATCCTCGGGACAGGGGAGGTATCCTCGGGATAGGGGAGGTATCCTGGGGACAGGGGAGGATCCCCGGGACAGGGGAGGTATCCTGGGGACAGGGGAAATATCCTCGGGACAGGGGAGGTATCCTCGGGACAGGGGAGATATCCCGGGACAGGGGAGATATCCTGGGGACAGGGGAGGTATCCCCGGGACAGGGGAGGTATCCTCGGGACATGGGAAATATCCTCGGGACACGGGAGGTATCCTCTGGACAGGGGAGGTATCCTCTGGACAGGGGAGGTATCCCCGGGACAGGGGAGGTATCCTCGGGATAGGGGAGGTATCCCCGAGACAGGGGAGGTATCCTGGGGACAGGGGAGGTATCCTCGGGATAGGGGAGGTATCCTCGGGACAGGGGAGGTATCCTCGGGATAGGGGAAATATCCTCGGGATAGGGGAGGTATCCTCGGGATAGGAGAGGTATCCTCGGGACAGGGGAGGTATCCTCGGGATAGGGGAAATATCCTCGGGATAGGGGAGGTATCCTCGGGACAGGGGAGGTATCCTGGGGACAGGGGAGATATCCTCGGGATTGGGGAGGTATCCTCGGGACAGGGGAGGTATCCTCTGGACAGGGGAGGTATCCCCGGGACAGGGGAGGTATCCCCGAGACAGGGGAGGTATCCTGGGGACAGGGGAGGTATCCTCGGGATAGGGGAGGTATCCTCGGGACAGGGGAGGTATCCTGGGGACAGGGGAGATATTACGGTTCAGTCAACGACTCAACAGCAGGGGTTCTCGCTGCTGCTGCTGCTACTGGTGCTGCTACTACTGGTGCTGCTACTGGCCATGATCAGGGTGCCTGTAATCGATACCTTTTAGGACAATTACGTTTTAAATTTAGACTTCGTCCATCAATGGGTCATCCCGTCGGCGATCTTAAGCAATAAATAAAATAAATACATAAATAACGACAATTTAGAACAATGTTAGGTATGCTACTTTGATAGAGGCGAACACGGCCATTTTGCAAAGTTAATACTGTTCACAGTTATAATTTCCGAAGCTCGAGGATATTTGAACAGTTTTTAGCACTTGACTCTCAATTAGTCCCACCTCCATTTCCATTTCCACCCAAAGCCAAGACCTTTGTTTACTTTGCTGAGTTGGCGACGCACTAATGCACAGCGGGCTCAGGTTCCAGTTGATGTTTTACCGTGCCTTGGCAGTTGGCTGCTTTGTCTTTATTTCTTTTGTGCTGGCTGATCGTTATTTGTCTGTCCTGTTCGGGTGCCCGTCATTTTGCTTACTGGCGTTTCTCTCATTGTATTTGTTGTGGAAAATTAAACATAGTGTGTTGTATTCTTGCAAATTGTGGCGTTTAACAAAAGCTGCTTCGCCTTCATAATCGAAGAAGCAACACATGGTCTTTTACTTTTAACAGTCAAGCGCCAACCAAAGGCGTTGCCCCGTAATAGCAGTCTACCCAGCTTATGCGTTATACCTGTGATGTCCAACCTGGGATGTCCAGTCCCGTAAGGCTAAGCCGAAGACTGGGCCCGTGTTTCCCTTTTGTCGTGTCAGCTGATGCCCCGTGCGTCACTGCAACCACGTGACCTGACCCTGTGACGTCACATACCCCTGTGATTGAGCCTTGCTGTGACTGCGCGCCGCGTCGCTGCAGGGACCCTCCTGCTGTTCACGTGCCTCGCGCCGCCGGCCCCGCAGCGGCTTTTACCAGGTTAATGGAGACGGGGACCCTGAAGCAGCCAAGGTACCGCACCGACTGCCGCTGGACGTGCTTACCAGCTGTGCGACTAACATCCGACCGGTCCTGCTAAACCCCGGGTTATCCAACCACCGACTGCCGCTGGACGTGCTTACCAGCTGTGCGACTAACATCCGACCGGTCCTGCTAAACCCCGGGTTATTCAACTAGCCCCTGATATGCCCTGGTACGCTCCGAGATGCCCTTCTATTCTTCCAAGCGTCCTTCTATTCCCAAAGCGTCCCACACATCGTTTGGTGTCCCGCTAACACATCATACGTTCTTTTGGATGTCGATATATTGTATACCAGCCTCGTGAGCTGCCTCGGCACTCTTGGGATGCTCTTTTAGTCAGTGTCTAATTTATCAATTAACTTCCCTATCATCTGCTGGACTGCTGAACTAGCATTTTAGTTGTCGTACTAACCTCGGTATTGTTAATGTTCAACTACCTAGGTCTGTCCTACATGAGCTTTTTAGCTGTTCTAGTCTCTACTAACCGCAGCACCACCATTCATGTCTCTAGCCTGCAGTGCCTATCCTCTTCTCTGACTATATGTTGGCCTCTGGAAGATGGAGCATACCAGCATGCATACCAGCATGCCAAGCAGGTAACCGTTTCTCCTTATTCCCCCTTTTTAACTCAGGTCATCCTAAAAAAAGGAATAACAGTGATTAATGCTCGATGTTTGTCGCTTCCCCCATTTTACTTTTGCTTTCATTGAGATAGAACATGTGCTAGTGTTGACAGCGTGTGCAGCATACTGGTTCGGTTCACCGGAGATAGAACATGTGCTAGTGTTGACAGCGTGTGCAGCATACTGGTTCGGTTCACCGGAGATAGAACATGTGCTAGTGTTGACAGCGTGTGCAGCATACTGGTTCGGTTCACCGGAGATAGAACATGTGCTAGTGTTGACAGCGTGTGCAGCATACTGGTTCGGTTCACCGGAGATAGAACATGTGCTAGTGTTGACAGCGTGTGCAGCATAGTTCACCGGAGATAGAACATGTGCTAGTGTTGACAGCGTGTGCAGCATACTGGTTCGGTTCACCGGAGATAGAACATGTGCTAGTGTTGACAGCGTGTGCAGCATGCTGGTTCGGTTCACCGGAGATAGAACATGTGCTAGTGTTGACAGCGTGTGCAGCATACTGGTTCGGTTCACCGGAGATAGAACATGTGCTAGTGTTGACAGCGTGTGCAGCATACTGGTTCGGTTCACCGGAGATAGAACATGTGCTAGTGTTGACAGCGTGTGCAGCATACTGGTTCGGTTCACCGGAGATAGAACATGTGCTAGTGTTGACAGCGTGTGCAGCATACTGGTTCGGTTCACCGGAGATAGAACATGTGCTAGTGCTGACAGCGTGTGCAGCATACTGGTTCGGTTCACCGGAGATAGAACATGTGCTAGTGTTGACAGCGTGTTCAGCATACTGGTTCGGTTCACCTGCCCCAATCAGGATGGAAACGCTCGATCCGGGAAACAGGCTACGCCACTTTTCGCCTCCACTGTGTGGGACCCCATGACACTATTCCCATCTCCATCGCTTCATCCAGGCAGCAGTAGCGTCACCCAGCAGGTTCACCAATCAGAGCGCAGCTTTGCATCCAATTACATAGATATGCACAATGGGAATGCGGATGATATGGCTGTAATGCACAGTGATTGTCTTGTTTATACAGAACATCCGTGATCCGTTAGTGCACGCCTTCATTAACTTTCTGAACTATTTTTGACGATAGGAATTTCACAGTCTTTCTGAGTGACTGTTTCCACGTGACTATCAAAAGCCAGTCCTTGGCAACTATGGTGGATATATACCAAACCAAACGCACTAAACGAACCAAGTCCGTTTCTGAGCGCGACCTTACGCTCAGACTGCAGTTATTGATTCGACTCTGATTGGATCGATTGGAATTGTTCAATCAAAATTTCTTGAATCAAAGAAGAATCGATTCAGCACCGGCTTGTTTTATTCATGAATCATGATTGAATCAAAACCCGCATATAAACAAGGCTGATTGAATCAAAAAGACTGTGCAATGCTATTTCAATGGTGAGTCAAACGTAATTTGATCAAATATGTTTTGATTCTTTGAATCGGAAATAATCGTTTCTCAAAATGGCTATCCATGAATCATTCATATCATTCATATTCCAAAATGAATCGTGACTGAATCCTTCCAAAAAAAGGTGAATCAATAACCAGTCTGCAGTTACGATATCCAAGAACAGTGCCGACTGACGTGGCTATCTGACACCCCGTGATCTTCTGACCCTGACCGAACGGCTGACTGGCCGCCACCGATACTGCACACTCCACCCCACCCCACCGCCACCCCTCTGAGAGTGCTGGAACATGTTCTCCCTCTCCACAGAAGGCCAAACCGCCGGCCGATGTTAACCTGAACGACGGTAGCGGCGGCGGCGGCGGTGCTGGCTCGCCCGAGCGGCTCACCCGCGAGTGCCGGCCCTACAAGACGAAGACGAGCGACAATGAGCATAGCCATGGCGGATTCTTCCTGAGGATCGGCGCCATCGGTCAGTGATGTGACGTCACAGTGGGGGCTAATGTGATGTCAGTGTGGGTGATGTGACGTCACAATAGGAGTGACGTGACGCCACCACTCCTTCAGCTCGGACTGGGGCGCAGGCGGGATCCCCCCCCCCCCCCAGAGATCTCGAGAACCGCTCGGTCGATTTCGATGGGGAAACGCCATTCGATTCGTCATGACAAGATATTTCTTTTTGGACCCCGATATTTCTTTTTTTGTTCATAAATGGGGGGGGGGGGGGGCAGGGGGCAAAAAATACGAATATTTTGGGTGTTCTTTGAAAGGTCATTACGGCCATGTGGTTTCACCGATTTGCATATCCAAAAGTTTTTGAGCTTCAAATGTACTGGTCTTCAATATATCAAAAGACAAAACCCAAACTAAAAAATCATAGGCGTATTCAGGGTTTGTAAAATGGGGGATTTTCTGAAAAAAATATGTGCTGTTCGTGATTGTTTGGGACGACATGAACGTCACATGTGGGCATTATTTGCCGTAATTTGTTAAATGTAATATATTGTGCATAGGCGGATCCAGGAAAACAACGTGGGGGCACCATGCGCGTAACGCTTTTTATCATCTTACTAATTTGAAGTTGGACCTAATTTGAGGGAGGGTATCGCCTCCCATTTGTTGTGTACCTGAGTGCGCCTCTGCCAAAAATATGTACAATCCCAGTATTTATGATACATATTGCATTGAAATTGTTTCTGACGCATCTGCTGTCTGCTGTCTGCTGTCTGCTGTCTGCTGTCTGCTGTCTGCTGTCTGCTGTCTGCTGTCTGCTGTCTGCTGTCTGCTGTCTGCTGTCTGCTGTCTGCTGTCTGCTGTCTGCTGTCTGCTGTCTGCTGTCTGCTGTCTGCTGTCTGCTGTCTGCTGTCTGCTGTCTGCCTGTCTGCCTGTCTGCCTGTCTGCCTGTCTGTCTGTCTGCCTGTCTGCCTGTCTGCCTGTCTGCCTGTCTGCCTGTCTGCCTGTCTGCCTGTCTGCCTGTCTGCCTGTCTGCCTGTCTGCCTGTCTGCCTGTCTGCCTGTCTGCCTGTCTGCCTGTCTGCCTGTCTGCCTGTCTGCCTGTCTGCCTGTCTGCCTGTCTGCCTGTCTGCCTGTCTGCCTGTCTGCCTGTCTGCCTGTCTGCCTGTCTGCCTGTCTGCCTGTCTGCCTGTCTGCCTGTCTGCCTGTCTGCCTGTCTGCCTGTCTGCCTGTCTGCCTGTCTGCCTGTCTGCCTGTCTGCCTGTCTGCCTGTCTGCCTGTCTGCCTGTCTGCCTGTCTGCCTGTCTGCCTGTCTGCCTGTCTGCCTGTCTGCCTGTCTGCCTGTCTGCCTGTCTGCCTGTCTGCCTGTCTGCCTGTCTGCCTGTCTGCCTGTCTGCCTGTCTGCCTGTCTGCCTGTCTGCCTGTCTGCCTGTCTGCCTGTCTGCCTGTCTGCCTGTCTGCCTGTCTGCCTGTCTGCCTGTCTGCCTGTCTGCCTGTCTGCCTGTCTGCCTGTCTGCCTGTCTGCCTGTCTGCCTGTCTGCCTGTCTGCCTGTCTGCCTGTCTGCCTGTCTGCCTGTCTGCCTGTCTGCCTGTCTGCCTGTCTGCCTGTCTGCCTGTCTGCCTGTCTGCCTGTCTGCCTGTCTGCCTGTCTGCCTGTCTGCCTGTCTGCCTGTCTGCCTGTCTGCCTGTCTGCCTGTCTGCCTGTCTGCCTGTCTGCCTGTCTGCCTGTCTGCCTGTCTGCCTGTCTGCCTGTCTGCCTGTCTGCCTGTCTGCCTGTCTGCCTGTCTGCCTGTCTGCCTGTCTGCCTGTCTGCCTGTCTGCCTGTCTGCCTGTCTGCCTGTCTGCCTGTCTGCCTGTCTGCCTGTCTGCCTGTCTGCTGTCTGCTGTCTGTTGTCTGTTGTCTGTTGTCTGTTGTCTGGTGCCTGCTGACCGGCCTGTCTGGTGTCTCGACAGCGTTCGGTCTGGGGACCATTGTTTACAACGGCCTGGAGCTGGGCTCATTCTTCGAGATCCCGGAGGACTCTGAGTGCTGGCAGATCCTGATGGCCGTCAACCCCTGTCTGCAGGCCACATTCACCTTCATGCAGATGTACTTCATCTTCATGAACTCCAGGGTGGGTACTCGGCACTGCCGTGTGTTGTGCCGTGTTGAAGCACACCGACCAAACGTGTCATGTGGGGCACAGTGCTGACCAGACCTTTCCGGCCAGCCATGTGGTTTTGCATTAATATGCCGATATTCTGCGTTAACCTGAGTGCTGTTCAAGTCGTCGCGGCCCCCGCGGCTCCCGTGACCAAAAGGGCGGAGCTAAATCGTCCGCCAACCACAGAGAACTGGGTCCGGAGGTGTGACGTCATACTTGATGCGGCTCTCACGGTTGCTCGGCAAAATAATTTCGACATAAATGGCGCGCGTCCGACAATAGTTGCGCACTGTTGTGTTGATATCGCAGCTCACTGGTGGTTGTTTGACCAAGAATGACAACTCGCAGTGACTCGTAGATGCTCATATAGTTGAGTGGCTTTGGAAAACATTCAGGGTTTTCATGAAATTGACTATTCGTTGCGAACGTTACACGCGCCATCTATCGGACGCCATCAGCGGCCGCCAAAGTGTTCAAGTTGTTCAAATTAAGCCCCGCCTTTTTGGCCGCGGGAGCCGCGGCGGCCGCAGACCCCTTGAACAGAACTCAGGTCTTCCTACTTGCTAATAAGACGCTTCTGGGGGGGGGGGGGGATCTGACATGTCCGACAATGGTAGTAATGGCTGGCACCCGCCGTTATGTTTTATTCATATGGTGCTCTGCAGCCCCGTTGGTACTGTGAGCCAAGCTTACTTTACTAATACTGTGAGCTACTGTAGTCAGTACTTTTGATCCTCCCGACTGCCGGTCCTCCGTCCTTTGTCACGCCCACGTTACCCCGGGTCTGGTGGTCGCTGACCACCGGGCATGTGGTGGCCTCGAGCTGCCCCCGGGAGTGGTGGCCGTCTGCATGGCGTGGGATCTCCTCGCAGCTTCGCGCTGCTGGGAAGGGCCTGTCCATGGGCGGTTGCCTGGTCGGCGTCCATTTTTACCCATTTTACCCCTTCTCCTTCATCCCATAGCTGCGCAATGGTCCAAGTAGACCGAAGCGGCCTTATCCTAACCAAACCTAACCAAACCAAGGCAGTATCCCGATGGTACTGTGAGCTACTGTAGTCAGTATCCTGTTGGTACTGTGACCTACTGTAGTCAGTATCCCGATGGTACTGTGAGCTACTGTAGTCAGTATCCCGTTGGTACTGTGGGCTAATGTAGTCAGTATACCGTTGGTACTGTGAGCTACTGTAGTCAGTATCCCGATGGTACTGTGAGCTACTGTAGTCAGTATCCTGTTGGTACTGTGACCTACTGTAGTCAGTATCCCGTTGGTACTGTTAGCTACTGTAGTCAGTATCCCGATGGTACTGTGACCTACTGTAGTCAGTATCCCGTTGGTACTGTGAGCTACTGTAGTCAGTATCCCGTTGGTACTGTGCGCTACTGTAGTCAGTATCCCGTTGGTGCTGTGAGCTACTGTAGTCAGTATCCCGTTGGTACTTTGAGCTACTGTAGTCAGTATCCCGTTGGTACTGTGAGCTACTGTAGTCAGTATCCCGTTGGTACTGTGAGCTAATGTAGTCAGTATCCCGATGGTACTGTGAGCTACTGTAGTCAGTATCCCGTTGGTACTGTGAGCTATTGTAGTCAGTATCCTGTTGGTACTGTGAGCTAATGTAGTCAGTATCTCGATGGTACTGTGAGCTACTGTAGTCAGTATACCGTTGGTACTGTGAGCTACTGTAGTCAGTATCCCGTTGGTACTGTGAGCTACTGTAGTCAGTATCTCGTTGGTACTGTGAGCTACTGTAGTCAGTATCCCGTTGGTACTGTGCGCTACTGTAGTCAGTATCCCGTTGGTACTGTGAGCTACTGTAGTCAGTATCCCGTTGGTACTGTGAGCTACTGTAGTCAGTATCCCGTTGGTACTGTGAGCTACTGTAGTCAGTATCCCGTTGGTACTGTGAGCTAATGTAGTCAGTATCCCGATGGTACTGTGAGCTACTGTAGTCAGTATCCCGTTGGTACTGTGGGCTAATGTAGTCAGTATCCCGTTGGTACTGTGAGCTATTGTAGTCAGTATCCCGTTGGTACTGTGAGCTACTGTAGTCAGTATCCCGTTGGTACTGTGAGCTACTGTAGTCAGTATCCCGATGGTACTGTGAGCTACTGTAGTCAGTATCCTGTTGGTACTGTGACCTACTGTAGTCAGTATCCCGTTGGTACTGTGAGCTACTGTAGGCAGTATCCCGTTGGTGCTGTGAGCTACTGTAGTCAGTATCCCGTTGGTACTGTGAGCTGCTGTAGTCAGTATCCTGTTGGTACTGTGAGCTACTGTAGTCAGTATCCCGTTGGTGCTGTGAGCTACTGTAGTCAGTATCCCGTTGGTACTGTGAGCTACTGTAGTCAGTATCCCGTTGGTACTGTGAGCTACTGTAGTCAGTATCCCGTTGGTACTGTGAGTTACTGTAGTCAGTATCCCGTTGGTACTGTGAGCTAATGTAGTCAGTATCCCGATGGTACTGTGAGCTACTGTAGTCAGTATCCCGTTGGTACTGTGGGCTAATGTAGTCAGTATCCCGTTGGTACTGTGAGCTATTGTAGTCAGTATCCCGTTGGTACTGTGAGCTACTGTAGTCAGTATCTCGTTGGTACTGTGAGCTACTGTAGTCAGTATACCGTTGGTACTGTGAGCTACTGTAGTCAGTATCCCGTTGGTACTGTGAGCTACTGTAGTCAGTATCCCGTTGGTACTGTGAGCTACTGTAGTCAGTATCCCGATGGTACTGTGAGCTACTGTAGTCAGTATCCTGTTGGTACTGTGACCTACTGTAGTCAGTATCCCGTTGGTACTGTGAGCTACTGTAGGCAGTATCCCGTTGGTGCTGTGAGCTACTGTAGTCAGTATCCCGTTGGTACTGTGAGCTACTGTAGTCAGTATCCTGTTGGTACTGTGAGCTACTGTAGTCAGTATCCCGTTGGTACTGTGAGCTACTTATTGTTAAACAAAGCAGGACTAGATTAAGACAGTCGTTTTTCAGTAGAAGGGCTGTGAGCCATTGGAACAATTTACCAGGTGATGCAATCAGTGCAACCACATTAGTTTCTTTCAAAGCTGGGCTCGACAAATATTTTGCGGGAAAGGGTTTTGTTTATAAATACTCCTGGGATTAGTCTTAGTTATAGTGATACACATATGTGAATATACATAAGAACATAACTACTTGAAATAAGTTGCTTACAAGAAAGGGATTATTTTGAGAAGGAAGATTGTGTATGTGTGGGGCTAGTGAAATTTACAACGTTTGTATGGATTGAATGTCTTGTGAATGTAGATTGCTAAATTCTGAGGTTCGTGTGTGCAGGACGATGTAGTGTTAACGATGTATATGTACTGGATGTTAAATTCTGACAATGGTTAGTGTGTATTACATGATATGGTGCCCTGCGAGGCAATGTATGTGGCCGTTCATGTCCGTTGTCACATGTGTGCCGTTCACGTCCATGTGTGCCGTACAACCCAGGACGGGCCCACGAGGCTCTTGGTTGTACTGCAAATGTATGCCCTTATGTCTTTATGTCTTACTGTAGTCAGTATCCCGTTGGTACTGTGAGCTACTGTAGTCAGTATCTCGTTGGTACTGTGAGCTACTGTAGGCAATATCTCGTTGGTACTGTGAGCTACTGTAGTCAGTATCCCGATGGTACTGTGAGCTACTGTAGGCAGTATCCCGATGGTACTGTCACCTACTGTAGGCAGTATCCCGATGGTACTGTGAGCTACTGTAGGCAGTATCCCGATGGTACTGTGACCTACTGTAGGCAGTATCCCGTTGGTACTGTGAGCTAATGTAGTCAGTATCTCGATGGTACTGTGAGCTACTGTAGGCAGTATCCCGTTGGTACTGTGAGCTACTGTAATCAGTATCCCGTTGGTACTGTGAGCTAATGTAGTCAGTATCCCGTTGGTACTGTGAGCTACTGTAGTCAGTATCCCGTCCCGTTGGTACTGTGAGCTACTGTAGTCAGTATCCTGTTGGTACTGTGAGCTAATGTAGTCAGTATCCCGATGGTACTGTGAGCTACTGTAATCAGTATCCCGTTGGTACTGTGAGCTAATGTAGTCAGTATCTCGATGGTACTGTGAGCTACTGTAGTCAGTATCCCGTTGGTACTGTGAGCTAATGTAGTCAGTATCTCGATGGTACTGTGAGCTAATGTAGTCAGTATCCCGTTGGTACTGTGAGCTACTGTAGTCAGTATCCCGTCCCGTTGGTACTGTGAGCTACTGTAGTCAGTATCCTGTTGGTACTGTGAGCTAATGTAGTCAGTATCCCGTTGGTACTGTGAGCTACTGTAGTCAGTATCCCGTTGGTACTGTGAGCTACTGTAGTCAGTATCCCGTTGGTACTGTGAGCTACTGTAGTCAGTATCCCGTTGGTACTGTGAGCTACTGTAGTCAGTATCCCGTTGGTACTGTGAGCTACTGTAGTCAGTATCCCGTTGGTACTGTGAGCTACTGTAGTCAGTATCCCGTTGGTACTGTGAGCTACTGTAGTCAGTATCCCGTTGGTACTGTGAGCTACTGTAGTCAGTATCCCGTTGGTACTGTGAGCTACTGTAGTCAGTATCCCGTTGGTACTGTGAGCTACTGTAGTCAGTATCCCGTTGGTACTGTGAGCTACTGTAGTCAGTATCCCGTTGGTACTGTGAGCTACTGTAGTCAGTATCCTGTTGACAAATTACATGTTCCTGTTCCTGAGCAGTGCCAGTTCAGTGACCGTAATTTGCATAGGAACTCTTCTGAATCAATTGTCCTACCCCATGAATGACTTGACATATCTGACAGTCCGACGACAGATCCGACGATGCATCAAATAACCCAATATAGTACAGCATTTTATCGTAAGATCTGAGTAGATGCTGTTCTCCGAAACCTACTTTTAAGTTAGTTGCCATATATGGCAACTGGCCATATATGGCGACTACTCCATATAGTCATGTGATGGTATACGCTGAGTCATGTGATGGTATACGCTGAGTCATGTGATGGTGTACGCTGAGTCATGTGATGGTATACGCTGAGTCATGTGATGGTATACGCTGAGTCATGTGATGGTATACGCTGAGTCTGACCTCAGTGTACTACACTGACGCTGAGTCTGACCTCAGTGTACTACACTGACGCTGAGTCTGACCTCAGTGTACTACACTGACGCTGAGTCTGACCTCAGTGTACTACACTGACGCTGAGGCTGACCTCAGTGTACTACACTGACGCTGAGGCTGACCTCAGTGTACTACACTGACGCTGAGGCTGACCTCAGTGTACTACACTGACGCTGAGGCTGACCTCAGTGTACAACACTGACGATGAGGCTGACCTCAGTGTACTACACTGACGCTGAGTCTGACCTCAGTGTACTACACTGACGCTGAGTCTGACCTCAGTGTACTACACTGACGCTGAGTCTGACCTCAGTGTACTACACTGACGCTGAGTCTGACCTCAGTGTACTACACTGACGCTGAGGCTGACCTCAGTGTACTACACTGACGCTGAGGCTGACCTCAGTGTACTACACTGACGCTGAGGCTGACCTCAGTGTACAACACTGACGATGAGGCTGACCTCAGTGTACTATACTGACGCTGAGTCTGACCTCAGTGTACTACACTGACGCTGAGTCTGACCTCAGTGTACTACACTGACGCTGAGTCTGACCTCAGTGTACTACACTGACGCTGAGGCTGACCTCAGTGTACAACACTGACGCTGATGCCCTACGCTGGCGCCGTGACGTATTCAGCTGACCTAACTCTGCCCCTCGTCACAGCTCAACATCCACAAGTTCAAGGTGGTGGCGCGTTGCGGTCTGATGCATGTGGTGGCCACCAACGTGTGTGTCTGGCTGAGGACCGTGGTCAGGGAGAGTCTGCGAGTCTACACCAACCACAGCCGGGCGACAGGAGGACGTCAGACGGAGGACTTCCTCATCCTAGGTCAGTCAGACGGAGGACTTCCTCATCCTAGGTCAGTCCGGGGT
This sequence comes from Chirona hameri, assembly GCA_036785665.1. NCBI lineage: Eukaryota > Metazoa > Arthropoda > Thecostraca > Balanomorpha > Balanidae > Chirona > Chirona hameri. The sequence goes on along the minus strand of JAXIVJ010006445.1, from coordinate 42,792 downwards.
GACACTTCCTCATCCTAGGTTAGTCCGGGGTGACACGTCCTCATCCTAGGTCAGTCCGGGGTGACACACCGACCACAGCCGGGCGACAGGAGGACGTCAGACGGAGGACTTCCTCATCCTAGGTCAGTCCGGGGTGACACACCGACCATAGCCGGGCGACAGGAGGACGTCAGACGGAGGACTTCCTCATCCTAGGTCAGTCCGGGGAGACACACCGACCACAGCCGGGCGACAGGAGGACGTCAGACGGAGGACTTCCTCATCCTAGGTCAGTCCGGGGTGACACACCGACCACAGCCGGGCGACAGGAGGACGTCAGACGGAGGACTTCCTCATCCTAGGTCAGTCCGGGGTGACACACCGACCACAGCCGGGCGACAGGAGGACGTCAGACGGAGGACTTCCTCATCCTAGGTCAGTCCGGGGTGACACACCGACCACAGCCGGGCGACAGGAGGACGTCAGACGGAGGACTTCCTCATCCTAGGTCAGTCCGGGGTGACACACCGACCACAGCCGGGCGACAGGAGGACGTCAGACGGAGGACTTCCTCATCCTAGGTCAGTCAGACGGAGGACTTCCTCATCCTAGGTCAGTCAGACGGAGGACTTCCTCATCCTAGGTCAGTCAGACGGAGGACTTCCTCATCCTAGGTCAGTCCGGGTGACACGTCCTCATCCTAGGTCAGTCCGGGGTGACACGTCCTCATCCTAGGTCAGTCCGGGGAGACACTTCCTCATCCTAGGTCAGTCCGGGTTGACACTTCCTCATCCTAGGTCAGTCCGGGGTGACACGTCCTCATCCTAGGTCAGTCCGGGGAGACACTTCCTCATCCTAGGTCAGTCCGGGTAAACACTTCCTCATCCTAGGTCAGTCCGGGGTGACACTTCCTCATCCTAGGTCAGTCCGGGGTGACACGTCCTCATCCTAGGTCAGTCCGGGGTGACACTTCCTCATCCTAGGTCAGCCCGGGGTGACACGTCCTCATCCTAGGTCAGTCTGGGGTGACACTTCCTCATCCTAGGTCAGTCCGGGCAGACTCTTCCTCATCCTAGGTCAGCCCGGGGTGACACGTCCTCATCCTAGGTCAGTCCGGGTTAACACTTCCTCATCCTAGGTCAGCCCGGGGTGACACGTCCTCATCCTAGGTCAGTCCGGGGTGACACGTCCTCATCCTAGGTCAGTCCGGGGTGACACTTCCTCATCCTGGGTCAGTCCGGGGTGACACTTCCTCATCCTAGGTCAGCCCGAGGTGAGACGTCCTCATCCTAGGTCAGTCCGGGGAGACACTTCCTCATCCTAGGTCAGTCCGGGGAGACACTTCCTCATCCTAGGTCAGTCCGGGTTAACACTTCCTCATCCTAGGTCAGCCCGGGGTGACACGTCCTCATCCTAGGTCAGTCCGGGGTGAGACGTCCTCATCCTAGGTCAGTCCGTGGAGACACTTCCTCATCCTAGGTCAGTCCGGGGTGACACGTCCTCATCCTAGGTCAGTCCGGGGTGACACTTCCTCATCCTAGGTCAGTCCGGGGAGACACTTCCTCATCCTAGGTCAGTCCGGGTTAACACTTCCTCATCCTAGGTCAGCCCGGGGTGACACGTCCTCATCCTAGGTCAGTCCGGGGAGACACTTCCTCATCCTAGGTCAGTCCGGGTTAACACTTCCTCATCCTAGGTCAGCCCGGGGTGACACGTCCTCATCCTAGGTCAGTCCGGGGTGACACTTCCTCATCCTAGGTCAGCCCGGGTAGACTCTTCCTCATCCTAGGTCAGTCCGGGTAGACTCTTCCTCATCCTAGGTCAGTCCGGGTAGACTCTTCCTCATCCTAGGTCAGTCCGGGTAGACACTTCCTCATCCTAGGTCAGTCCGGGTTAACACTTCCTCATCCTAGGTCAGCCCGGGGTGACACGTCCTCATCCTAGGTCAGTCCGGGTAGACTCTTCCTCATCCTAGGTCAGTCCGGGTGACACGTCCTCATCTTAGGTCAGCCCGGGGTGGCACGTCCTCATCATAGGTCAGCCCGGGGTGACACGTCCTCATCCTAGGTCAGCCCGAGGTGAGACGTCCTCATCATAGGTCAGTCCGTGGAGACACTTCCTCATCATAGGTCAGCCCGGGGTGACACGTCCTCATCCTAGGTCAGTCCGGGGAGACTCTTCCTCATCCTAGGTCAGTCCGGGTTAACACTTCCTGATCCTAGGTCAGTCCGGGGAGACACTTCCTCATCCTAGGTCAGTCCGGGTTAACACTTCCTCATCCTAGGTCAGTCCGGGGAGACACTTCCTCATCCTAGGTCAGTCCGGGGAGACACTGCCTCATCCTAGGTCAGTCCGGGTTAACACTTCCTCATCCTAGGTCAGTCCGGGGAGACTCTTCCTCATCCTAGGTCAGTCCGGGGTGGCACGTCCTCATCCTAGGTCAGTCCGGGGTGACTCTTCCTCATCCTAGGTCAGTCCGGGGTGACACGTCCTCATCCTAGGTCAGCCCGGGTAGACACTTCCTCATCCTGGGTCAGTCCGGGGTGACACTTCCTCATCCTAGGTCAGCCCGAGGTGAGACGTCCTCATCATAGGTCAGTCCGTGGAGACACTTCCTCATCCTAGGTCAGTCCGAGGTGACACTTCCTCATCCTAGGTCAGCCCGGGGTGACTGTTGCTCATCCTAGGTCAGTCCGGGGTGACACTTCCTCACCCTAGGTCAGTCCGGGGTGACACGTTCTCATCCTAGGTCAGTCCGGGGTGACACGTCCTCATCCTAGGTAGACACTTCCTCATCCTAGGTCAGCCCGGGGTGACACTTCCTCATGCTAGGTCAGTCCGGGTAGACTCTTCCTCATCCTAGGTTAGCCCGGGGTGACACGTCCTCATCCTAGGTCAGTCCGGGTAGACTCTTCCTCATCCTAGGTCAGCCCGGGGTGACACGTCCTCATCCTAGGTCAGTCCGGGTAGACACGTCCTCATCCTAGGCCAGCCCGGGGTGACTCTTCCTCATCCTAGGTCAGTCCGGGTAGACTCTTCCTCATCCTAGGTCAGCCCGGGGTGACACGTCCTTATCCTAGGTCAGTCCGGGGTGACACTTCCTCATCCTAGGTCAGTCCGGGGTGACTCTTCCTCATCCTAGGTCAGCCCGGGTAGACTCTTCCTCATCCTAGGTCAGTCCGGGTAGACACGTCCTCATCCTAGGTCAGCCCGGGGTGACACGTCCTCATCCTAGGTCAGTCCGGGTAGACTCTTCCTCATCCTAGGTCAGTCCGGGGAAACACTTCCTCATCCTAGGTCAGCCCGGGGTGACACGTCCTCATCTTAGGTCAGTCTGGGGTGACACGTCCTCATCCTAGGTCAGTCCGGGTAGACACTTCCTCATCCTAGGTCAGTCCGGGTAGACACTTCCTCATCCTAGGTCAGTCCGGGGTGACACTTCCTCATCCTAGGTCAGCCCGAGGTGACACGTCCTCATCCTAGGTCAGTCCGGGGTGACACGTCCTCATCCTAGGTCAGCCCGGGGAGACACGTCCTCATCCTAGGTCAGGCCGGGGTGACACTTCCTCATCCTAGGTCAGCCCGGGGTGACACGTCCTCATCCTAGGTCAGCCCGGGGAGGCACGTCCTCATCCTAGGTCAGTCCGGGGTGACACTTCCTCATCCTAGGTCAGTCCGGGGTGACACTTCCTCATCCTAGGTCAGCCCGGGGTGACACGTCCTCATCCTAGGTCAGCCCGGGGAGACACGTCCTCATCCTAGGTCAGCCCGGGGTGACACGTCCTCATCCTAGGTCAGTCCGGGGTGACACTTCCTCATCCTAGGTCAGCCCGGGGTGACACTTCATCATCCTAGGTCAGTCCGGGAGACACTTCCTCATCCTAGGTCAGCCCGGGGTGACTCTTCCTCATCCTAGGTCAGTCCGGGTAGACACTTCCTCATCCTAGGTCAGCCCGGGGTGACTCTTCCTCATCCTAGGTCAGCCCGGGGTGACACGTCCTCATGCTAGGTCAGCCCGGGGTGACACGTCCTCATCCTAGGTAGACACGTCCTCATCCTAGGTCAGCCTGGGGTGACACGTCCTCATCCTAGGTCAGTCCGGGGTGACACTTCCTCATCCTAGGTCAGCCCGGAGTGACACTTCCTCGTCCTAGGTCAGTCCGGGGAGACACTTCCTCATCCTAGGTCAGCCCGGGGTGACTCTTCCTCATCCTAGGTCAGTCCGGGTAGACACTTCTTCATCCTAGGTCAGCCCGGGGTGACTCTTCCTCATCCTAGGTCAGCCCGGGGTGACACGTCCTCATGCTAGGTCAGCCCGGGGTGACACGTCCTCATCCTAGGTAGACACTTCCTCATCCTAGGTCAGCCCGGGGTGACACGTCCTCATCCTAGGTCAGTCCGGGGTGACACGTCCTCATCCTAGGTCAGACAGGGGTGACACTTCCTCATCCTAGGTCAGTCCGGGGTGACACGTCCTCATCCTAGGTCAGCCCGGGGTGACACGTCCTCATCCTAGGTCAGCCCGGGGTGACACTTCCTCATCCTACGTCAGTCCGGGGTGACTCTTCCTCATACTAGGTCAGTCCGGAGAAACACTTCCTCATCCTAGGTCAGCCCGGGGTGACACTTCCTCATCCTAGGTCAGTCCGGGGTGACACGTCCTCATCCTGGGTCAGTCCGGGGTGACACTTCCTCATCCTAGGTCAGCCCGGGTAGACACTTCCTCATCCTAGGTCAGTCCGGGGTGACACTTCCTCATCCTAGGTCAGTCCGGGGTGACACGTCCTCATCCTAGGTCAGCCCGGGTAGACATTTCCTCATCCTAGGTCAGCCCGGGGTGACTCTTCCTCATCCTAGGTCAGTCCGGAGAAACACTTTCTCATCCTAGGTCAGTCCGGGGTGGCACGTCCTCATCCTAGGTCAGTCCTGGGAGACACGTCCTCATCCTAGGTCAGTCCGGGTTGACACTTCCTCATCCTAGGTCAGTCCGGGTTAACACTTCCTCATCCTAGGTCAGTCCGGGGAGACACGTCCTCATCCTAGGTCAGCCCGGGGTGACACTTCCTCATCCTAGGTTAGTCCGGGTAGACTCTTCCTCATCCTAGGTCAGTCCGGGGTGACACGTCCTCATCCTAGGTCAGCACGGGGTGACACGTCCTCATCCTAGGTCAGTCCGGAGAAACACTTCCTCATCCTAGGTCAGTCCGGGGTGACACGTCCTCATCCTAGGTCAGTCCGGGGTGACACTTCCTCATCCTAGGTCAGCCCGGGGTGACACGTCCTCATCCTAGGTTAGTCCGGGGTGACACGTCCTCATCCTAGGTCAGTCCGGGTAGACTCTTCCTCATCCTAGGTCAGCCCGGGGTGACACGTCCTCATCCTAGGTCAGTCCGGAGAAACACTTCCTCATCCTAGGTCATTCCGGGGTGACACGTCCTCATCCTAGGTCAGTCCGGGTAGACTCTTCCTCATCCTAGGTCAGCCCGGGGTGACACGTCCTTATCCTAGGTCAGTCCGGGGTGACACTTCCTCATCCTAGGTCAGTCCGGGGTGACTCTTCCTCATCCTAGGTCAGCCCGGGTAGACTCTTCCTCATCCTAGGTCAGTCCGGGTAGACACGTCCTCATCCTAGGTCAGCCCGGGGTGACACTTCCTCATCCTAGGTTAGTCCGGGTAGACTCTTCCTCATCCTAGGTCAGTCCGGGGTGACACGTCCTCATCCTAGGTCAGCCCGGGGTGACACGTCCTCATCCTAGGTCAGTCCGGGTAGACTCTTCCTCATCCTAGGTCAGTCCGGGTAGACTCTTCCTCATCCTAGGTCAGTCCGGAGAAACACTTCCTCACCCTAGGTCAGTCCGGGTAGACACGTCCTCATCCTAGGTCAGCCCGGGGTGACACTTCCTCATCCTAGGTTAGTCCGGGTAGACTCTTCCTCATCCTAGGTCAGTCCGGGGTGACACGTCCTCATCCTAGGTCAGCCCGGGGTGACACGTCCTCATCCTAGGTCAGTCCGGGTAGACTCTTCCTCATCCTAGGTCAGTCCGGGTAGACTCTTCCTCATCCTAGGTCAGTCCGGGTAGACTCTTCCTCATCCTAGGTCAGCCCGGGGTGACACGTCCTCATCCTAGGTCAGTCCGGGTAGACTCTTCCTCATCCTAGGTCAGTCCGGAGAAACACTTCCTCATCCTAGGTCAGCCCGGGGTGACACGTCCTCATCTTAGGTCAGTCCGGGGTGACACGTTCTCATCCTAGGTCAGTCCGGGTAGACACTTCCTCATCCTAGGTCAGTCCGGGTAGACACTTCCTCATCCTAGGTCAGTCCGGGGTGACACTTCCTCATCCTAGGTCAGCCCGAGGTGACACGTCCTCATCCTAGGTCAGTCCGGGGTGACACGTCCTCATCCTAGGTCAGCCCGGGGAGACACGTCCTCATCCTAGGTCAGTCCGGGGTGACACTTCCTCATCCTAGGTCAGCCCGGGGTGACACGTCCTCATCCTAGGTCAGCCCGGGGAGACACGTCCTCATCCTAGGTCAGTCCGGGGTGACACTTCCTCATCCTAGGTCAGTCCGGGGTGACACTTCCTCATCCTAGGTCAGCCCGGGGTGACACGTCCTCATCCTAGGTCAGCCCGGGGAGACACGTCCTCATCCTAGGTCAGTCCGGGTAGACACTTCTTCATCCTAGGTCAGCCCGGGGTGACTCTTCCTCATCCTAGGTCAGCCCGGGGTGACACGTCCTCATGCTAGGTCAGCCCGGGGTGACACGTCCTCATCCTAGGTAGACACGTCCTCATCCTAGGTCAGCCCGGGGTGACACGTCCTCATCCTAGGTCAGTCCGGGGTGACACTTCCTCATCCTAGGTCAGCCCGGAGTGACACTTCCTCATCCTAGGTCAGTCCGGGGAGACACTTCCTCATCCTAGGTCAGCCCGGGGTGACTCTTCCTCATCCTAGGTCAGTCCGGGTAGACACTTCTTCATCCTAGGTCAGCCCGGGGTGACTCTTCCTCATCCTAGGTCAGCCCGGGGTGACACGTCCTCATGCTAGGTCAGCCCGGGGTGACACGTCCTCATCCTAGGTAGACACTTCCTCATCCTAGGTCAGCCCGGGGTGACACGTCCTCATCCTAGGTCAGCCCGGGGTGACACGTCCTCATCCTAGGTCAGTCCGGGGTGACACTTCCTCATCCTAGGTCAGCCCGGAGTGACACTTCCTCATCCTAGGTCAGTTCGGGGAGACACTTCCTCATCCTAGGTCAGCCCGGGTGACTCTTCCTCATCCTAGGTCAGTCCGGGTAGACACTTCTTCATCCTAGGTCAGCCCGGGGTGACTCTTCCTCATCCTAGGTCAGCCCGGGGTGACACGTCCTCATGCTAGGTCAGCCCGGGGTGACACGTCCTCATCCTAGGTAGACACTTCCTCATCCTAGGTCAGCCCGGGGTGACACGTCCTCATCCTAGGTCAGCCCGGGGTGACACGTCCTCATCCTAGGTCAGACAGGGGTGACACTTCCTCATCCTAGGTCAGTCCGGGGTGACACGTCCTCATCCTAGGTCAGCCCGGGGTGACACGTCCTCATCCTAGGTCAGCCCGGGGTGACACTTCCTCATCCTACGTCAGTCCGGGGTGACTCTTCCTCATACTAGGTCAGTCCGGAGAAACACTTCCTCATCCTAGGTCAGCCCGGGGCGACACTTCTTCATCCTAGGTCAGTCCGGGGTGACACGTCCTCATCCTGGGTCAGTCCGGGGTGACACTTCCTCATCCTAGGTCAGCCCGGGTAGACACTTCCTCATCCTAGGTCAGTCCGGGGTGACACTTCCTCATCCTAGGTCAGTTCGGGGTGACACGTCCTCATCCTAGGTCAGCCCGGGTAGACACTTCCTCATCCTAGGTCAGCCCGGGGTGACTCTTCCTCATCCTAGGTCAGTCCGGAGAAACACTTTCTCATCCTAGGTCAGTCCGGGGTGGCACGTCCTCATCCTAGGTCAGTCCGGGGAGACACGTCCTCATCCTAGGTCAGTCCGGGGTGACACTTCCTCATCCTAGGTCAGTCCGGGTTAACACTTCCTCATCCTAGGTCAGTCCGGGGAGACACGTCCTCATCCTAGGTCAGCCCGGGGTGACACTTCCTCATCCTAGGTTAGTCCGGGTAGACTCTTCCTCATCCTAGGTCAGTCCGGGGTGACACGTCCTCATTCTAGGTCAGCACGGGGTGACACGTCCTCATCCTAGGTCAGTCCGGAGAAACACTTCCTCATCCTAGGTCAGTCCGGGGTGACACGTCCTCATCCTAGGTCAGTCCGGGGAGACACTTTCTCATCCTAGGTCAGCCCGGGGTGACACGTCCTCATCCTAGGTTAGTCCGGGGTGACACGTCCTCATCCTAGGTCAGTCCGGGTAGACTCTTCCTCATCCTAGGTCAGCCCGGGGTGACACGTCCTCATCCTAGGTCAGTCCGGAGAAACACTTCCTCATCCTAGGTCAGTCCGGGGTGACACGTCCTCATCCTAGGTCAGTCCGGGTAGACTCTTCCTCATCCTAGGTCAGCCCGGGGTGACACGTCCTTATCCTAGGTCAGTCCGGGGTGACACTTCCTCATCCTAGGTCAGTCCGGGGTGACTCTTCCTCATCCTAGGTCAGTCCGGGTAGACACGTCCTCATCCTAGGTCAGCCCGGGGTGACACTTCCTCATCCTAGGTTAGTCCGGGTAGACTCTTCCTCATCCTAGGTCAGTCCGGGGTGACACGTCCTCATCCTAGGTCAGCCCGGGGTGACACGTCCTCATCCTAGGTCAGTCCGGGTAGACTCTTCCTCATCCTAGGTCAGTCCGGGTAGACTCTTCCTCATCCTAGGTCAGTCCGGAGAAACACTTCCTCATCCTAGGTCAGTCCGGGTAGACACGTCCTCATCCTAGGTCAGCCCGGGGTGACACTTCCTCATCCTAGGTTAGTCCGGGTAGACTCTTCCTCATCCCAGGTCAGTCCGGGGTGACACGTCCTCATCCTAGGTCAGCCCGGGGTGACACGTCCTCATCCTAGGTCAGTCCGGGTAGACTCTTCCTCATCCTAGGTCAGTCCGGGTAGACTCTTCCTCATCCTAGGTCAGTCCGGGTAGACTCTTCCTCATCCTAGGTCAGCCCGGGGTGACACGTCCTCATCCTAGGTCAGTCCGGGTAGACTCTTCCTCATCCTAGGTCAGTCCGGAGAAACACTTCCTCATCCTAGGTCAGCCCGGGGTGACACGTCCTCATCTTAGGTCAGTCCGGGGTGACACGTCCTCATCCTAGGTCAGTCCGGGTAGACACTTCCTCATCCTAGGTCAGTCCGGGTAGACACTTCCTCATCCTAGGTCAGTCCGAGGTGACACTTCCTCATCCTAGGTCAGCCCGAGGTGACACGTCCTCATCCTAGGTCAGTCCGGGGTGACACGTCCTCATCCTAGGTCAGCCCGGGGGGGACACGTCCTCATCCTAGGTCAGTCCGGGGTGACACTTCCTCATCCTAGGTCAGCCCGGGGTGACACGTCCTCATCCTAGGTCAGCCCGGGGAGACACGTCCTCATCCTAGGTCAGCCCGGGGTGACACGTCCTCATCCTAGGTCAGCCCGGGGTGACACTTCCTCATCATAGGTCAGCCCGGGGTGACACTTCATCATCCTAGGTCAGTCCGGGGAGACACTTCCTCATCCTAGGTCAGCCCGGGGTGACTCTTCCTCATCCTAGGTCAGTCCGGGTAGGCACTTCCTCATCCTAGGTCAGCCCGGGGTGACTCTTCCTCATCCTAGGTCAGCCCGGGGTGACACGTCCTCATGCTAGGTCAGCCCGGGGTGACACGTCCTCATCCTAGGTAGACACGTCCTCATCCTAGGTCAGCCCGGGGTGACACGTCCTCATCCTAGGTCAGTCCGGGTGACACTTCCTCATCCTAGGTCAGCCCGGAGTGACACTTCCTCATCCTAGGTCAGTCCGGGGAGACACTTCCTCATCCTAGGTCAGCCCGGGGTGACTCTTCCTCATCCTAGGTCAGTCCGGGTAGACACTTCTTCATCCTAGGTCAGCCCGGGGTGACTCTTCCTCATCCTAGGTCAGCCCGGGGTGACACGTCCTCATGCTAGGTCAGCCCGGGGTGACACGTCCTCATCCTAGGTAGACACTTCCTCATCCTAGGTCAGCCCGGGGTGACACGTCCTCATCCTAGGTCAGCCCGGGGTGACACGTCCTCATCCTTGGTCAGTCCGGGGTGACACTTCCTCATCCTAGGTCAGCCCGGGGTGACACGTCCTCATCCTAGGTCAGCCCGGGGTGACACTTCCGCATCCTAGGTCAGCCCGGGGTGACTCTTCCTCATCCTAGGTCAGTCCGGGGTGACTCTTCCTCATACTAGGTCAGTCCGGAGAAACACTTCCTCATCCTAGGTCAGCCCGGGGTGACACTTCCTCATCCTAGGTCAGTCCGGGTGACACGTCCTCATCCTGGGTCAGTCCGGGGTGACACTTCCTCATCCTAGGTCAGCCCGGGTAGACACTTCCTCATCCTAGGTCACTCCGGGGTGACACTTCCTCATCCTAGGTCAGTCCGGGGTGACACGTCCTCATCCTAGGTCAGCCCGGGTAGACACTTCCTCATCCTAGGTCAGCCCGGGGTGACTCTTCCTCATCCTAGGTCAGTCCGGAGAAACACTTTCTCATCCTAGGTCAGTCCGGGGTGGCACGTCCTCATCCTAGGTCAGTCCGGGGAGACACGTCCTCATCCTAGGTCAGTCCGGGGTGACACTTCCTCATCCTAGGTCAGTCCGGGTTAACACTTCCTCATCCTAGGTCAGTCCGGGGAGACACGTCCTCATCCTAGGTCAGTCCGGGTTAACACTTCCTCATCCTAGGTCAGTCCGGGGAGACACTTCCTCATCCTAGGTCAGTCCGGGGAGACACTTCCTCATCCTAGGTCAGCCCGGGGTGACTCTTCCTCATCCTAGGTCAGTCCGAAGAAACACTTCCTCATCCTAGGTCAGTCCTGGGTGACACGTCCTCATCCTAGGTCAGTCCGGGGAGACACTTCCTCATCCTAGGTCAGCCCGGGGTGACACGTCCTCATCCTAGGTTAGTCCGGGGTGACACGTCCTCATCCTAGGTCAGTCCGGGTAGACTCTTCCTCATCATAGGTCAGTCCGGGATGACACGTCCTCATGCTAGGTCAGTCCGGTGTGACTATTCCTCATCCTAGGTCAGTCCGGGTTAACATTTCATTCTGACTGTCATTTTTAGAATCAGTGCTCACCGTCGCTGTCTGCTGCCATCGAGGTGGCTGACGGACGGCCGCTGAATGAGCAGCAGTTGGTCCTGCTAGTGCAGCTACCCGACTGTCCTCCTCTCTGACGGCCGCTGAATGAGCAGCAGTTGGTCCTGCTAGTGCAGCTACCCGACTGTCCTCCCCTCTGACGGCCGCTGAATGAGCAGCAGTTGGTCCTGCTAGTGCAGCTACCCGACTGTCCTCCCCTCTGACGGCCGCTGAATGAGCAGCAGTTGGTCCTGCTAGTGCAGCTACCCGACTGTCCTCCCCTCTGACGGCCGCTGAATGAGCAGCAGTTGGTCCTGCTAGTGCAGCTACCCGACTGTCCTCCCCTCTGACGGCCGCTGAATGAGCAGCAGTTGGTCCTGCTAGTGCAGCTACCCGACTGTCCTCCCCTCTGACGGCCGCTGAATGAGCAGCAGTTGGTCCTGCTAGTGCAGCTACCCGACTGTCCTCCCCTCTGACGGCCGCTGAATGAGCAGCAGTTGGTCCTGCTAGTGCAGCTACCCGACTGTCCTCCCCTCTGACGGCCGCTGAATGAGCAGGAGTTGGTCCTGCTAGTGCAGCTACCCGACTGTCCTCCCCTCTGACGGCCGTTGAATGAGCAGCAGTTGGTCCTGCTAGTGCAGCTACCCGACTGTCCTCCCCTCTGACGGCCGCTGAATGAGCAGCAGTTGGTCCTGCTAGTGCAGCTACCCGACTGTCCTCCCCTCTGACGGCCGCTGAATGAGCAGCAGTTGGTCCTGCTAGTGCAGCTACCCGACTGTCCTCCCCTCTGACGGCCACTGAATGAGCAGCAGTTGGTCCTGCTAGTGCAGCTACCCGACTGTCCTCCCCTCTGACGGCCGCTGAATGAGCAGCAGTTGGTCCTGCTAGTGCAGCTACCCGACTGTCCTCCCCTCTGACGGCCGCTGAATGAGCAGCAGTTGGTCCTGCTAGTGCAGCTACCCGACTGTCCTCCCCTCTGACGGCCGCTGAATGAGCAGCAGTTGGTCCTGCTAGGTCAGCTACCCGACTGTCCTCCCCTCTGACGGCCGTTGAATGCGCAGCAGTTGGTCCTGATAGTGCAGCTACCCGACTGCCCTCCCCTCTGACGGCCGCTGAATGAGCAGCAGTTGGTCCTGCTAGTGCAGCTACCCGACTGTCCTCCCCTCTGACGGCCGCTGAATGAGCAGCAGTTGGTCCTGCTAGTGCAGCTACCCGACTGTCCTCCCCTCTGACGGCCGCTGAATGAGCAGCAGTTGGTCCTGCTAGTGCAGCTACCCGACTGTCCTCCCCTCTGACGGCCGCTGAATGAGCAGGAGTTGGTCCTGCTAGTGCAGCTACCCGACTGTCCTCCCCTCTGACGGCCGCTGAATGAGCAGCAGTTGGTCCTGATAGTGCAGCTACCCGACTGTCCTCCCCTCTGACGGCCGCTGAATGAGCAGCAGTTGGTCCTGCTAGTGCAGCTACCCGACTGTCCTCCCCTCTGACGGCCGCTGAATGAGCAGCAGTTGGTCCTGATAGTGCAGCTACCCGACTGTCCTCCCCTCTGACGGCCGCTGAATGAGCAGCAGTTGGTCCTGCTAGTGCAGCTACCCGACTGTCCTCCCCTCTGACGGCCGCTGAATGAGCAGCAGTTGGTCCTGCTAGTGCAGCTACCCGACTGTCCTCCCCTCTGACGGCCACTGAATGAGCAGCAGTTGGTCCTGCTAGTGCAGCTACCCGACTGTCCTCCCCTCTGACGGCCGCTGAATGAGCAGCAGTTGGTCCTGCTAGTGCAGCTACCCGACTGTCCTCCCCTCTGACGGCCGCTGAATGAGCAGCAGTTGGTCCTGCTAGTGCAGCTACCCGACTGTCCTCCCCTCTGACGGCCGCTGAATGAGCAGCAGTTGGTCCTGCTAGGTCAGCTACCCGACTGTCCTCCCCTCTGACGGCCGTTGAATGCGCAGCAGTTGGTCCTGATAGTGCAGCTACCCGACTGCCCTCCCCTCTGACGGCCGCTGAATGAGCAGCAGTTGGTCCTGCTAGTGCAGCTACCCGACTGTCCTCCCCTCTGACGGCCGCTGAATGAGCAGCAGTTGGTCCTGCTAGTGCAGCTACCCGACTGTCCTCCCCTCTGACGGCCGCTGAATGAGCAGCAGTTGGTCCTGCTAGTGCAGCTACCCGACTGTCCTCCCCTCTGACGGCCGCTGAATGAGCAGGAGTTGGTCCTGCTAGTGCAGCTACCCGACTGTCCTCCCCTCTGACGGCCGCTGAATGAGCAGCAGTTGGTCCTGATAGTGCAGCTACCCGACTGTCCTCCCCTCTGACGGCCGCTGAATGAGCAGCAGTTGGTCCTGCTAGTGCAGCTACCCGACTGTCCTCCCCTCTGACGGCCGCTGAATGAGCAGCAGTTGGTCCTGATAGTGCAGCTACCCGACTGTCCTCCCCTCTGACGGCCGCTGAATGAGCAGCAGTTGGTCCTGCTAGTGCAGCTACCCGACTGTCCTCCCCTCTGACGGCCGCTGAATGAGCAGCAGTTGGTCCTGCTAGTGCAGCTACCCGACTGTCCTCCCCTCTGACGGCCGCTGAATGAGCAGCAGTTGGTCCTGATAGTGCAGCTACCCGACTGTCCTCCCCTCTGACGGCCGCTGAATGAGCAGCAGTTGGTCCTGCTAGTGCAGCTACCCGACTGTCCTCCCCTCTGACGGCCGCTGAATGAGCAGCAGTTGGTCCTGCTAGTGCAGCTACCCGACTGTCCTCCCCTCTGACGGCCGCTGAATGAGCAGCAGTTGGTCCTGCTAGTGCAGCTACCCGACTGTCCTCCCCTCTGACGGCCGCTGAATGAGCAGGAGTTGGTCCTGCTAGTGCAGCTACCCGACTGTCCTCCCCTCTGACGGCCGCTGAATGAGCAGGAGTTGGTCCTGCTAGTGCAGCTACCCGACTGTCCTCCCCTCTGACGGCCGCTGAATGAGCAGCAGTTGGTCCTGCTAGTGCAGCTACCCGACTGTCCTCCCCTCTGACGGCCGCTGAATGAGCAGCAGTTGGTCCTGATAGTGCAGCTACCCGACTGTCCTCCCCTCTGACGGCCGCTGAATGAGCAGCAGTTGGTCCTGCTAGTGCAGCTACCCGACTGTCCTCTCCTCTGACGGCCGCTGAATGAGCAGCAGTTGGTCCTGCTAGTGCAGCTACCCGACTGTCCTCCCCTCTGACGGCCGCTGAATGAGCAGCAGTTGGTCCTGCTAGTGCAGCTACCCGACTGTCCTCCCCTCTGACGGCCGCTGAATGAGCAGCAGTTGGTCCTGCTAGTGCAGCTACCCGACTGTCCTCCCCTCTGACGGCCGCTGAATGAGCAGCAGTTGGTCCTGCTAGTGCAGCTACCCGACTGTCCTCCCCTCTGACGGCCGCTGAATGAGCAGCAGTTGGTCCTGATAGTGCAGCTACCCGACTGCCCTCCCCTCTGACGGCCGCTGAATGAGCAGGAGTTGGTCCTGCTAGTGCAGCTACCCGACTGTCCTCCCCTCTGACGGCCGCTGAATGAGCAGCAGTTGGTCCTGATAGTGCAGCTACCCGACTGTCCTCCCCTCTGACGGCCGCTGAATGAGCAGCAGTTGGTCCTGATAGTGCAGCTACCCGACTGTCCTCCCCTCTGACGGCCGCTGAATGAGCAGCAGTTGGTCCTGATAGTGCAGCTACCCGACTGTCCTCCCCTCTGACGGCCGCTGAATGAGCAGGAGTTGGTCCTGCTAGTGCAGCTACCCGACTGTCCTCCCCTCTGACGGCCGCTGAATGAGCAGCAGTTGGTCCTGATAGTGCAGCTACCCGACTGTCCTCCCCTCTGACGGCTGCTGAATGAGCAGCAGTTGGTCCTGATAGTGCAGCTACCCGACTGTCCTCCCCTCTGACGGCCGCTGAATGAGCAGCAGTTGGTCCTGATAGTGCAGCTACCCGACTGCCCTCCCCTCGTTGGCTGATCCAATCAGATCAGTAAGGTGTATGCGACACGATCGTCTTATCTCTACTGATCATTTGTTGATCCTACCACCTCTGGCGTCAGTGAATGGTTGTATGTAATCAGATGTCCTGCCTCTGTGGAGTGCCTTGTTACCCTCGCCTGGTTCACTGCCTGGTTCACTGCCTGGTTCACTGACTGGTTCACTGACTGGTTAGTAGTTGGTGTTCGGTTGCTGGCTACCTATGCCTGTGGATATCTGGCTATGTATCAGGCAGATTGTGACCGGATATCTCGAATTAAGGTTATCGGTTTCTTGTGACTGGGCTATATCGGTGTTATGACCGATTTTACCCCTGAGTAGCATCCGTACCGATGCACGTCTGTGTCAGCGACCTGTGTCATCCCTGGATTTGCGGCGTCTGTCGACTTGTGACCAGCTGTATTAGTGATATGACTTGACCTACCAGTGGCCAGTGTACTACTGTGTTCGGTGTGTCTGTCTGACCACGGCAGTGTGCTGGGGGCCGCCGGGGTGTTGTCTGGCGGCTGTGGTGTCTTGTCAGTCTGACCACGGCAGTGTGCTGGGGGCCGCAGAGGTGTTGTCTGGCGGCTGTGGTGTCTTGTTTGTCTGACCACGGCAGTGTGCTGGAGGCCGCCGGAGTATCAGTCTGGCGACTGTGGTGTCTGTCTGACCACGACGGTGTGCTGGGGGCCGCCGGGGTATCAGTCTGGCGACTGTGGTGTCTGTCTGACCACGACGGTGTGCTGGGGACCGCCGGAGTATCAGTCTGGCGACTGTGGTGTCTGTCTGACCACGACGGTGTGCTGGGGACCGCCGGAGTATCAGTCTGGCGACTGTGGTGTCTGTCTGACCACGACGGTGTGCTGGGGACCGCCGGAGTATCAGTCTGGCGACTGTGGTGTCTGTCTGACCACGACGGTGTGCTGGGGACCGCCGGAGTATCAGTCTGGCGACTGTGGTGTCTGTCTGACCACGACGGTGTGCTGGGGACCGCCGGAGTATCAGTCTGGCGACTGTGGTGTCTGTCTGACCACGACGGTGTGCTGGGGACCGCCGGAGTATCAGTCTGGCGACTGTGGTGTCTGTCTGACCACGACGGTGTGCTGGGGACCGCCGGAGTATCAGTCTGGCGACTGTGGTGTCTGTCTGACCACGACGGTGTGCTGGGGACCGCCGGAGTATCAGTCTGGCGACTGTGGTGTCTGTCTGACCACGACGGTGTGCTGGGGACCGCCGGAGTATCAGTCTGGCGGCTGTGGTGTCTGTCTGGCCACGACGGTGTGCTGGGGACCGCCGGAGTATCAGTCTGGCGACTGTGGTGTCTGTCTGACCACGACGGTGTGCTGGGGACCGCCGGAGTATCAGTCTGGCGACTGTGGTGTCTGTCTGACCACGACGGTGTGCTGGGGACCGCCGGAGTATCAGTCTGGCGACTGTGGTGTCTGTCTGACCACGACGGTGTGCTGGGGACCGCCGGAGTATCAGTCTGGCGACTGTGGTGTCTGTCTGACCACGACGGTGTGCTGGGGACCGCCGGAGTATCAGTCTGGCGACTGTGGTGTCTGTCTGACCACGACGGTGTGCTGGGGACCGCCGCAGACCCGGTCCGCCGGCTCGGGCGGCGGCTGCTGCAGGTCTACTCTGACTCGGAGTACGATGACCCGGACTACGGGTCCGGGCTGCTGGTTAACGACACTCTGCTGGACGCGTTCCCCGGCTACGGCTCCGGGGTTTCCGGGGACGTGGCCAGCTCCAGTGCCGCCCCCGTCAGCTCCAGTACCAGCGGCGTCAGCAGCACCACTGCCAGCACCACCATGTCACCGATCGATCTGGTGCAGAGCGTCTGGAGTCGACCACCGGACGCCCTGGACTCGGGCGTGCTCGGCTCCGTCCTGGGCGTCAGCGAGGGTCCGTGGCCGCCTCCGCCGTCCCTGCATCTTTGCGTGCTGTGACCAGACTGGTTATTGATTCACCTTTTTTGGAAGGATTCAATCACTATTCATTTTGGAATATGAATGATTCAGTCACCGTTTGATTCATGGATATTCATTTTGAGAAACGATTCTTTCCGATTCAAAGAATCAAATTTTTTTTTGATCAAATCAGGTTTGACTCACCATTGAAATAGCATTGCACAGTCTTTTTGATTCAATCAGCCTTGTTTCTATGCGGGTTTTGATTCAATCATGATTCATGAATCACAAAATCCGGTGGTAAATCGATTCTTCTTTGATTCAAGGGATTTTGATTGAACGATTCCAATCGATTCAATCAGAGTCAAATCAATAACCAGTCTGGCTGTGACTGCTGTGCTACTCCGTAGAGCGCGAATGTCGGTGTTAGCTTCTTCTTTTCCTCAGATGCCCGTATCGTCAGTGGTCGACAGACTGATTTATTAGTACCAGAATGGCTCTGCGATCCCCTCAATTGCCTGCCAGTAATTCCATAATATATGTTCTGCTGTTATTATTATAATTTATGAATGTTGATGATCGCATCTGTTTCAGTATTGCCTATCTGTTTCAGATACAAGCCACCCTACGCACCTGTCTTCACTATGTTGTTACGTTTTTTTTGCATGTTTATGAAAGTGGTTGATTTGTTTCATCAGCGATCTTCCTCGCCTCTCGCTTTTTCTCTTCTACCTCCACCATGTGTCAATCAGCCTCCCTACATCACCCCACCCTCCACCATGTGTCAATCAGCCTCCCTACATCACCCCACCCTCCACCATGTGTCAATCAGCCTCCCTACATCACCCCACCCTCCACCATGTGTCAATCAGCCTCCCTACATCACTCCACCCTCCACCATGTGTCAATCAGCCTCCCTACATCACCCCACCCTCCACCATGTGTCAATCAGCCTCCCTACATCACCCCACCCTCCACCATGTGTAAATCAGCCTCCCTACATCACCCCACCCTCCACCATGTGTCAATCAGCCTCCCTACATCACCCCACCCTCCACCATGTGTCAATCAGCCTCCCTACATCACCCCACCCTCCACCATGTGTCAATCAGCCTCCCTACATCACTCCACCCTCCACCATGTGTCAATCAGCCTCCCTACATCACCCCACCCTCCACCATGTGTCAATCAGCCTCCTTACATCACCCCACCCTCCACCATGTGTCAATCAGCCTCCCTACATCACCCCACCCTCCACCATGTGTCAATCAGCCTCCTTACATCACCCCACCCTCCACCATGTGTCAATCAGCCTCCCTACATCACCCCACCCTCCACCATGTGTCAATCAGCCTCCCTACATCACCCCACCCTCCACCATGTGTCAATCAGCCTCCCTACATCACCCCACCCTCCACCATGTGTCAATCAGCCTCCCTACATCACCCCACCCTCCACCATGTGTAAATCAGCCTCCCTACATCACCCCACCCTCCACCATGTGTCAATCAGCCTCCCTACATCACCCCACCCTCCACCATGTGTCAATCAGCCTCCCTACATCACCCCACCCTCCACCATGTGTCAATCAGCCTCCCTACATCACCCCACCCTCCACCATGTGTAAATCAGCCTCCCTACATCACCCCACCCTCCACCATGTGTCAATCAGCCTCCCTACATCACCCCACCCTCCACCATGTGTCAATCAGCCTCCCTACATCACCCCACCCTCCACCATGTGTCAATAAGCCTCCCTACATCACCCCACCCTCCACCATGTGTCAATCAGCCTCCCTACATCACCCCACCCTCCACCATGTGTCAATCAGCCTCCCTACATCACTCCACCCTCCACCATGTGTCAATCAGCCTCCCTACATCACCCCACCCTCCACCATGTGTCAATCAGCCTCCCTACATCACCCCACCCTCCACCATGTGTCAATCAGCCTCCCTACATCACTCCACCCTCCACCATGTGTCAATCAGCCTCCCTACATCACTCCACCCTCCACCATGTGTCAATCAGCCTCCCTACATCACCCCACCCTCCACCATGTGTCAATCAGCCTCCCTACATCACCCCACCCTCCACCATGTGTCAATCAGCCTCCCTACATCACTCCACCCTCCACCATGTGTCAATCAGCCTCCCTACATCACCCCACCCTCCACCATGTGTCAATCAGCCTCCCTACATCACCCCACTTTGCCCCACCTTACCTCACTTCACGTCGCCTCATCCCACAATTCCATGTGTAATTCCCATATGTTCAATGTTGTTGTTTTTTCCGCAGGCATGTAATCATTGCAGTTTAATTTGCCCGATCTTTACTGTCATGTATGAAATAAATAGCAGTAATTATTAAGTGCTTAGTTGTTTTTACTTCATCTCCTAGCTTGCATGGTCAGCTTTTAGGTACACGTTAGTTGCAGGCTAGGTGTCTTGTTACGTCGGAATCATGGAAGAGACCTGTCATTAGGATTGCTGCGTTACGTAACTGGGCTGGTCTCGTGTAATAATAACTGCAAAATCTTTTCCTTTGAATTTCATTATTTGAAACAGTATTGAACAGCTGGACTCATCACCTACAGCGACTGTCAAAATCATATACATTTGCCCCGCAATGCGCATCGATGCATTAATGTAAGGGATGCGTAGTATAATGTAATATTGACGCTGCTACTAAACAATATCAGATGATCGCTTCTGCTATATGTGCCGTACAATTGAGATGTCCTGCTTGCATACTGCGGCACTGTACTGCCGGTGTACCATGCTCACCGTTACAGTGCTGCGCTGTGTATGTGAGACTGTAGTTCACTGTGGCCGCTTCGCTGTGTCCCGCAGGCGAGTCCACTCTGGCCTCGGTGACGACGGCGGCGGCGGACAACTTCACCTGCGGCCGGGTCAACATCATGGGCTCGATCGTGCGCGACGCCTCGCCCTACCTGTTCCCTCTGATCATCGAATACTCGCTGATCGGCGCGGCGGTGCTGTACATCATGTGGCAGAACATCGGCCGCTGCCCGCGCTACCTGGAGGAGGACGACATCCCGGACCACGTCAGCGTCACCAGTCGCAAGGCGCACACCAAGGTCAGTCAGATATGCGGACGCCGAGACTGCGAAGAAGGCGACCGCACAGCTGCTGCTTATCCTCCGACATTAAAGACATTTGCCGATACCCACCAACTCCTGCAGACGCCTTCAGATACCTAACGACAACAACTGACACCTACCGACACCTACCGACACCTACCGACACCTACCGACACCTACCGACACCTACCGACACCTACCGACACCCACCAACTCCTACAGACGCCTTCAGATACCTAACGACAACAACTGACACCTACCGACACCTACCGACACCTACCGGCACCTACCGGCACCTACCGGCACCTACCAACTCCTACAGACGCCTTCAGATACCTAACGACAACAACTGACACCTACCGACACCTACCGACACCTACCGACACCTACCGACACCTACCGGCACCTACCGGCACCTACCAACACCGACCGACACCTACCGACACCTACCGACACCCACCAACTCCTACAGACGCCTTCAGATACCTAACGACAACAACTGACACCTACCGACACCTACCGACACCTACCGACACCTACCGACACCTACCGACACCCACCAACTCCTACAGACGCCTTCAGATACCTAACGACAACAACTGACACCTACCGACACCTACCGACACCTACCGACACCTACCGACACCTACCGACACCTAACGACACCTACCGACACCTACCGACACCTACCGACACCTACCGACACCTACCGACACCTACCGACACCTACCGACACCTACCGACACCTACCGACACCTGCCGACACCTACCGACACCTACCGACACCTACCGACACCTACCGACACCTACCGACACCTACCGACATCTGCCAACACTGACCAAAACCATTGTCTGTTACGGGGTCTGTGGGCGGTTTCTGTCGCGCACTCCATGTTGTTATTATGGCGCCTTCTTGAAGGATCTCGTATGTTGCCACTTGCCTGTGCTTTGCCTGTTATGTTTTCTCTGTTAAACATGGGTGACGTGACGTTTACCTTTCACTCGGTGGGCTTCTACCCCCCCCCCCCCTTTAACTTTGTGTCCTCACCAATTTTTGCTAGATATACAAGTATTTTTTGCTGAAAGGAACATTTTCAAAGAGAGTTTTATCATGCACCTACCGATAATACATTTGTCTCGCCATTTGTATTAAAACTCCAGCTATGCTGTCCTGGTATGTGACCGTGCCTGTCCTACCACTGTCCGCTCAGGTGGACTGTATCGGCGCCTCGAAGGGCCTGTTCTGCGGCCTGCTGGTACTGGT
The DNA here is from genome assembly GCA_036785665.1 of Chirona hameri. NCBI lineage: Eukaryota > Metazoa > Arthropoda > Thecostraca > Balanomorpha > Balanidae > Chirona > Chirona hameri. The sequence continues at coordinate 21,305 of JAXIVJ010006445.1, read as the reverse complement.
GGCCGCCATCATCTGTCTGGTCCTCTACTTCGTGCTGATCAACCAGGACAAGTACGAACAGATGGCCATATTTCTGGCCGACACCAGCCACGCCGGCATCCTCTTCCTCATGATGCTCGCCACGCTGGTCGGCTTCATCAGGTCAGTGTGCTGCCTAGTCGCGCCGTCCGGCTGTCTGGTGCTGATTCCATTTATTGATTCATAAATATAACTCGATTTAATGTTATGGTAGGCTTGGGTTGCCTGTAACTGTTTGATTCATACACTGCTAAGAGTCGATCTCTCTGGAGAAGTTCAAAACAGATCAAAATCTCACGTCGGATTCTGTAGCTGTGTGTGCCCCCACTGGATATAGCCCCTGCTTTCCTCTCTGTGTCACTATGCAGCATCCAGCTTACCCCCCCCCCCCCCACACACACACACACTCACACTCACTGACTGCCTCCCTCGTGCTGCCTTCCACTGACTGCCTCCCTCGCGCTGCCTTCCACTGACTGCCTCCCTCGTGCTGCCTTCCACTGACTGCCTCCTCCTTCCACTGACTGCCTCCCTCGTGCTGCCTTCCACTGACTGCCTCCCTCGCGCTGCCTTCCACTGACTACCTCCCTCGCGCTGCCTTCCACTGACTGCCTCCCTCGCGCTGCCTTCCACTGACTGCCTCCCTCGTGCTGCCTTCCACTGACTGCCTCCCTCGTGCTGCCTTCCACTGACTGCCTCCCTCGTGCTGCCTTCCACTGACTGCCTCCCTCGTGCTGCCTTCCACTGACTGCCTCCCTCGTGCTGCCTTCCACTGACTGCCTCCCTCGTGCTGCCTTCCACTGACTGCCTCCCTCGTGCTGCCTTCCACTGACTGCCTCCCTCGTGCTGCCTTCCACTGACTGCCTCCCTCGCGCTGCCTTCCACTGACTGCCTCCCTCGTGCTGCCTTCCACTGACTGCCTCCCTCGTGCTGCCTTCCACTGACTGCCTCCCTCGTGCTGCCTTCCACTGACTGCCTCCCTCGTGCTGCCTTCCACTGACTGCCTCCCTCGCGCTGCCTTCCACTGACTGCCTCCCTCGTGCTGCCTTCCACTGACTGCCTCCCTCGTGCTGCCTTCCACTGACTTCCTCCCTCGCGCTGCCTTCCACTGACTGCCTCCCTCGTGCTGCCTTCCACTGACTGCCTCCCTCGCGCTGCCTTCCACTGACTGCCTCCCTCGCGCTGCCTTCCACTGACTGCCTCCCTCGCGCTGCCTTCCACTGACTGCCTCCCTCGCGCTGCCTTCCACTGACTGCCTCCCTCGCGCTGCCTTCCACTGACTGCCTCCCTCGCGCTGCCTTCCACTGACTGCCTCCCTCGCGCTGCCTTCCACTGACTGCCTCCTCCTTCCACTGACTTCCTCCCTCGCGCTGCCTTCTACTGGCTGCCTCCTCCTTCCACTGACTGCCTCCCTCGCGCTGCCTTCCACTGACTGCCTCCCTCGCGCTGCCTTCCACTGACTGCCTCCCTCGCGCTGCCTTCCACCGACTGCCTCCTCCTTCCACTGACTGCCTCCCTCGCGCTGCCTTCTACTGACTGCCTCATCCTTCCACTGACTGCCTCCCTCGCGCTGCCTTCCACTGACTGGCTCCTCCTTCCACTGACTTCCTCCCTCGCGCTGCCTTCCACTGACTGCCTCCTCCTTCCACTGACTGCCTCCCTCGCGCTGCCTTCCACTGACTGCCTCCCTCGCGCTGCCTTCCACTGACTGCCTCCCTCGCGCTGCCTTCCACCGACTGCCTCCTCCTTCCACTGACTGCCTCCCTCGCGCTGCCTTCTACTGACTGCCTCATCCTTCCACTGACTGCCTCCCTCGCGCTGCCTTCCACTGACTGGCTCCTCCTTCCACTGACTGCCTCCCTCGCGCTGCCTTCCACTGACTGCCTCCCTCGCGCTGCCTTCCACTGACTGCCTGCCTCGTGCTGCCTTCCACTGACTGCCTTCCTCGCGCTGCCTCCTGCCTGACTGCCTCCTTCGTGCGCCTCCGGCAGGAACAAGAAGCTGAAGTTTGTGGACGACAAGCCGGACGAGCTGGACGCTATTCTGCAGCGTGTCTCTGGCTTCGGCCTCTTCCTGTACTCGGTGTTCTGCGTGATCGCCTCCGCTCTGTCGCCGCTGCCGCACGTCCCCAACCTTCTGGTGCTGGTCACCGCCTCGCTGGTCATACTGCAGGTCAGTGGGACAGGTCACGTACTGTACTGCAGGTCAGTGGGACAGGTCACGTGCTGTACTGCAGGTCAGTGGGACAGGTCACGTACTGTACTGCAGGTCAGTGGGACAGGTCACGTGCTGTACTGCAGGTCAGTGGGACAGGTCACGTACTGTACTGCAGGTCAGTGGGACAGGTCACGTACTGTACTGCAGGTCAGTGGGACAGGTCACGTACTGTACTGCAGGTCAGTGGGACAGGTCACGTACTGTACTGCAGGTCAGTGGGACAGGTCACGTACTGTACTGCAGGTCAGTGGGACAGGTCACGTACTGTACTGCAGGTCAGTGGGACAGGTCACGTACTGTACTGCAGGTCAGTGGGACAGGTCACGTACTGTACTGCAGGTCAGTGGGACAGGTCACGTACTGTACTGCAGGTCAGTGGGACAGGTCACGTACTGTACTGCAGGTCAGTGGGACAGGTCACGTACTGTACTGCAGGTCAGTGGGACAGGTCACGTACTGTACTGCAGGTCAGTGGGACAGGTCACGTACTGTACTGCAGGTCAGTGGGACAGGTCACCTACTGCACTGCAGGTCAGTGGGACAGGTCACGTACTGTACTGCAGGTCAGTGGGACAGGTCACGTACTGTACTGCAGGTCAGTGGGACAGGTCACGTACTGTACTGCAGGTCAGTGGGACAGGTCACGTACTGTACTGCAGGTCAGTGGGACAGGTCACCTACTGCACTGCAGGTCAGTGGGACAGGTCACGTACTGTACTGCAGGTCAGTGGGACAGGTCACGTACTGTACTGCAGGTCAGTGGGACAGGTCACGTACTGTACTGCAGGTCAGTAGGACAGGTCACGTACTGTACTGCAGGTCAGTGGGACAGGTCACGTACTGTACTGCAGGTTAGTGGGACAGGTCACGTACTGTACTGCAGGTCAGTGGGACAGGTCACATACTGTACTGCAGGTCAGTGGGACAGGTCACCTACTGTACTGCAGGTCAGTGGGACAGGTCACGTACTGTACTGCAGGTCAGTAGGACAGGTCACGTACTGTACTGCAGGTCTGTGGGACAGGTCACCTACTGTACTGCAGGTCAGTGGGACAGGTCACGTACTGTACTGCAGGTCAGTGGGACAGGTCACGTACTGTACTGCAGGTCTGTGGGACAGGTCACCTACTGTACTGCAGGTCAGTGGGACAGGTCACGTACTGTACTGCAGGTCAGTGGGACAGGTCACGTACGGTACTGCAGGTCAGTGGGACAGGTCATGTACTGTACTGCAGGGTAGTGGGACAGGTCACGTACTGTACTGCAGGTCAGTGGGACAGGTCACAACCTGCTGGTGTTGGTCACTGCCTCGCTGGTCATACTGCAGGTCAGTCACATGGTAATACTGCAGGTCGTACTACGGGTCATACTGCAGGTTATACTGCAGGTCATACTGCAGGTCATACTGCAGGTCATACTGCAGGTCATACTGCAGGTCATACTGCAGGTCATACTGCAGGTCATACTGCAGGTCATACTGCAGGTCATACTGGGGGTCATACTGCTGACCTGACGGATCATACTGCAGGAATGGAATGCAAGTGGAAGTTACTTCAAATGGAAGCGATTGTATTGGGCAAGAGATGGCAGCAATGGGCCTATATATGGGCAGCACAGTACTGCTAACCTCCAGCTTCTTGTCATATTTCTATCTCGGGTGAGACGTCGGCTTGCAATGGCCTCTGACAATGCTGAGCTAACACGGCCATGCTATTCATGATACATACATTCAATATTGTAGCTACGTATGCAATGGCGTTTTTCATGACGTTTAGTTTCTATGTTTATTATCGTAGAAGTTAAAGTTGATTAGGTGGTTGCGTTGGGAACGCTAACGGATCCGGACGGAAGAAAGTTTTTGTTTGGCTGGAGCAGTTTAATAAAGCTACACTAAGTTTCGAAGACTTGTCGGATTTTGTTTGGTAGTGCATGTAAAATGGATGGAAAACGCATCTTTTTCGACAGAGATTGTTCAGCCTATCCTTTTTTTAAGAAACAATTTCAGAAACAGTTTGAGCAATTTCACGTTTGGGGGATGACAGGATTGAGTCCCCTGGGCCCAGCAGTGATTTGCAATCTACCCACCCCTTCGTAAAAGACATTGTTTAGTAAAGCACGGAATAAAATGCTGGTTAGGTATTGGTCTCTCATGAAATAGGTATACTAACTGTATATGTTAGTTTCCAAGAACCCTTGATTAAGGATACCTGCTACTTCGTGGTTGACACGGTAATGGTTTGTACTTCTACATGGACAATTTGTATTGTCGTTTAAACTTTGTGTTTGACATGGTAATGGTTTACGCTTCTACATGGACACTTTTTTATTGTCGTTTAATTTGTTTTACCACTGCTCGACCGTTCCATTGACTGACTGAAATTAAATTGATATTGCAAATAGTATATTTGAACTCTACATGCTCGACCACCTCCAGTTGGTGTTGAAATTCCGTCCGCCCCTGTAGCTCAGTTGGGATAGCGCCGGACTTCTGACCTCACCCGGTAGTGGCAGCCCGGGTTCGAGTCGCTTCGGCGCTCGCTATTTGCCCCTGACTGGGATGGCCTGTGGCCGGTGGCAGCGATCACACTCAAGGTCAGGTGACGCCAGAGGGCGGGGCGGACCGTGTCCAGGTATGTCGGGCACGTAAAACTTTCGCTTCTAAATTCTGCCGGACACCAGGAATTGCTTGATCGGGTGGTGGGCCAGGGCCTGCGGAACAAGCTATGCTTAGCGCGGGGCCTGACCTCGGAAATCCATCCATTCAAAAACATTCGGACTGCATTTATATATAAAAAATGACGTGTGACCGCGGATAGGCGCTATTCTCAGTTCGTCCTTCACCGTCCCCTTCTGGCTCCTTCTCTGAAATAACCACGGAGGACGGCAGCCGATCCAAGGGGTAAAATATTTGCAAAATTTGCTTGCCAGTGGCCGAAAGATGTAATAATGCTACGAAAGTCAACAAACCTCAGTAATTTGTCGTTTATCAAAAACCTCCAGACATACTATCTTCAGAAGTCTTCAATATCAAAGTTATGATGCTATGTGTTTTCCATAGCTGCCATTAATTCAAAAGCTCCCCGCGACGGTGTGGCAAGTTTTTGCCGATTTTTCTTCTACGACCGGACCGTCCGCCGATCACTCGCCCATGTATGACGAATGGAGACACGTCGCCTGGGACGGTGCGTGACGAATGGAGACGCGTCGCCTGGGACTGAGTGAGCGCAGTTAGTGGCATGTCTCCAGTGGAGTGTATCGAGGACTGCTGCGTCTTCAGCTCTCTCTCTCTCCCTGAGAAGGCCGCGTCCGAGCGGTGGGAGACGTCAGAGTAATGACGGAAACCACAGCTCGTTACTAACACCGCCGGAGGCTACTGGGTGTGTCCACTGTCCAACACAAGTCATGATTAGGAAACAGGCGCCACTGCCACTGTCCAACACAAGTCATGATTAGGAAACAGGCGCCACTGCCACTGTCCAACACATGTCATGATTAGGAAACAGGCGCCACTGCCACTGTCCAACACAAGTCATGATTAGGAAACAGGCGCCACTGCCACTGTCCAACACAAGTCATGATTAGGAAACAGGCGCCACTGCCACTGTCCAACACAAGTCATGATTAGGAAACAGGCGCCATTGGCACTATCGAACACAAGTCATGATTAGGAAACAGGCGCCACTGGCCGATTACTGACAGGGCATGATTAGGGAACAGGCGCCACTGCCACTGTCCAACACAAGTCATGATTAGGAAACAGGCGCCACTGCCACTGTCCAACACAAGTCATGATTAGGAAACAGGCGCCACTGCCACTGTCCAACACAAGTCATGATTAGGAAACAGGCGCCACTGGCCGATTACTGACAGGGCATGATTAGGGAACAGGCGCCACTGCCACTGTCCAACACAAGTCATGATTAGGAAACAGGCGCCACTGCCACTGTCCAACACAAGTCATGATTAGGAAACAGGCGCCACTGCCACTGTCCAACACAAGTCATGATTAGGAAACAGGCGCCATTGGCACTGTCCAACACAAGTCATGATTAGGAAACAGGCGCCACTGCCACTGTCCAACACAAGTCATGATTAGGAAACAGGCGCCACTGCCACTGTCCAACACATGTCATGATTAGGAAACAGGCGCCACTGCCACTGTCCAACACAAGTCATGATTAGGAAACAGGCGCCACTGCCGCTGTCCAACACAAGTCATGATTAGGAAACAGGCGCCACTGCCACTGTCCAACACAAGTCATGATTAGGAAACAGGCGCCATTGGCACTATCCAACACAAGTCATGATTAGGAAACAGGCGCCACTGTCCAACACAAGTCATGATTAGGAAACAGGCGCCACTGCCACTGTCCAACACAAGTCATGATTAGGAAACAGGCGCCACTGCCACTGTCCAACACAAGTCATGATTAGGAAACAGGCGCCATTGGCACTATCCAACACAAGTCATGATTAGGAAACAGGCGCCACTGGCCGATTACTGACAGGGCATGATTAGGGAACAGGCGCCACTGCCACTGTCCAACACAAGTCATGATTAGGAAACAGGCGCCACTGCCACTGTCCAACACAAGTCATGATTAGGAAACAGGCGCCACTGGCCGATTACTGACATGGCATGATTAGGGAACAGGCGCCACTGCCACTGTCCAACACAAGTCATGATTAGGAAACAGGCGCCACTGCCACTGTCCAACACAAGTCATGATTAGGAAACAGGCGCCATTGGCACTATCCAACACAAGTCATGATTAGGAAGCAGGCGCCACTGCCACTGTCCAACACAAGTCATGATTAGGAAACAGGCGCCACTGCCACTGACACAAGTCATGATTAGGAAACAGGCGCCATTGGCACTATCCAACACAAGTCATGATTAGGAAACAGGCGCCACTGCCACTGTCCAATACAAGTCATGATTAGGAAACAGGCGCCACTGCCACTGTCCAACACATGTCATGATTAGGAAACAGGCGCCACTGCCACTGTCCAACACATGTCATGATTAGGAAACAGGCGCCACTGCCACTGTCCAACACATGTCATGATTAGGAAACAGGCGCCACTGGCACTGACACAAGTCATGATTAGGAAACAGGCGCCACTGCCACTGTCCAACACATGTCATGATTAGGAAACAGGCGCCACTGCCACTGTCCAATACAAGTCATGATTAGGAAACAGGCGCCACTGGTACTGACACAAGTCATGATTAGGAAACAGGCGCCACTGCCACTGTCCAATACAAGTCATGATTAGGAAACAGGCGCCACTGCCACTGTCCAACACAAGTCATGATTAGGAAACAGGCGCCACTGCCACTGTCCAACACAAGTCATGATTAGGAAACAGGCGCCACTGCCACTGTCCAACACAAGTCATGATTAGGAAACAGGCGCCACTGCCACTGTCCAACACAAGTCATGATTAGGAAACAGGCGCCATTGGCACTATCCAACACAAGTCATGATTAGGAAGCAGGCGCCACTGCCACTGTCCAACACAAGTCATGATTAGGAAACAGGCGCCACTGCCACTGACACAAGTCATGATTAGGAAACAGGCGCCACTGCCACTGTCCAACACAAGTCATGATTAGGAAACAGGCGCCACTGCCACTGTCCAATACAAGTCATGATTAGGAAACAGGCGCCACTGCCACTGTCCAACACATGTCATGATTAGGAAACAGGCGCCACTGCCACTGTCCAACACATGTCATGATTAGGAAACAGGCGCCACTGCCACTGTCCAACACATGTCATGATTAGGAAACAGACGCCACTGGCACTGACACAAGTCATGATTAGGAAACAGGCGCCACTGCCACTGTCCAAACACATGTCATGATTAGGAAACAGGCGCCACTGCCACTGTCCAATACAAGTCATGATTAGGAAACAGGCGCCACTGGCACTGACACAAGTCATGATTAGGAAACAGGCGCCACTGCCACTGTCCAATACAAGTCATGATTAGGAAACAGGCGCCACTGCCACTGTCCAACACAAGTCATGATTAGGAAACAGGCGCCACTGCCACTGTCCAACACAAGTCATGATTAGGAAACAGGCGCCACTGCCACTGTCCAACACAAGTCATGATTAGGAATCAGGCGCCACTGGCACTATCCAACACAAGTCATGATTAGGAAACAGGCGCCATTGGCACTGTCCAACACAAGTCATGATTAGGAAACAGGCGCCACTGCCACTGTCCAACACAAGTCATGATTAGGAAACAGGCGCCACTGGCACTGTCCAACACAAGTCATGATTAGGAAACAGGCGCCATTGGCACTGTCCAACACAAGTCATGATTAGGAAACAGGCGCCACTGCCACTGTCCAACACAAGTCATGATTAGGAAACAGGCGCCACTGGCACTATCCAACACAAGTCATGATTAGGAAACAGGCGCCATTGGCACTGTCCAACACAAGTCATGATTAGGAAACAGGCGCCACTGCCACTGTCCAACACAAGTCATGATTAGGAAACAGGCGCCACTGGCACTGTCCAACACAAGTCATGATTAGGAAACAGGCGCCATTGGCACTGTCCAACACAAGTCATGATTAGGAAACAGGCGCCACTGGCCGATTACTGACAGGGCATGATTAGGAAACAGGCGCTACTGCCACTGTCCAACACAAGTCATGATTAGGAAACAGGCGCCACTGGCCGATTACTGACAGGGCATGATTAGGAAACAGGCGCCACTGCCACTGTCCAACACATGTCATGATTAGGAAACAGGCGCCACTGCCACTGTCCAATACAAGTCATGATTAGGAAACAGGCGCCACTGGCACTGTCCAACACAAGTCATGATTAGGAAACAGGCGCCACTGGCACTATCCAACACAAGTCATGATTAGGAAACAGGCGCCACTGCCACTGTCCAACACAAGTCATGATTAGGAAACAGGCGCCACTGCCACTGTCCAACACAAGTCATGATTAGGAAACAGGCGCCACTGGCACTATCCAACACAAGTCATGATTAGGAAACAGGCGCCATTGGCACTGTCCAACACATGTCATGATTAGGAAACAGGCGCCACTGCCACTGTCCAACACAAGTCATGATTAGGAAACAGGCGCCACTGGCACTATCCAACACAAGTCATGATTAGGAAACAGGCGCCACTGCCACTGTCCAACACAAGTCATGATTAGGGAACAGGCGCCACTGCCACTGTCCAACACAAGTCATGATTAGGAAACAGGCGCCACTGGCACTATCCAACACAAGTCATGATTAGGAAACAGGCGCCACTGGCACTGTCCAACACAAGTCATGATTAGGAAACAGGCGCCACTGCCACTGTCCAACACAAGTCATGATTAGGGAACAGGCGCCACTGCCACTGTCCAACACAAGTCATGATTAGGAAACAGGCGCCACTGCCACTGTCCAACACAAGTCATGATTAGGGAACAGGCGCCACTGCCACTGTCCAACACAAGTCATGATTAGGAAACAGGCGCTACTGGCCGATTACTGACAGGGCATGATTAGGGAACAGGCGCTACTGCCACTGTCCAACACAAGTCATGATTAGGAAACAGGCGCCACTGGCCGATTACTGACAGGGCATGATTAGGAAACAGGCGCCACTGCCACTGTCCAACACATGTCATGATTAGGAAACAGGCGCCACTGGCCGATTACTGACAGGGCATGATTAGGAAACAGGCGCCACTGCCACTGTCCAACACATGTCATGATTAGGAAACAGGCGCCACTGCCACTGTCCAATACAAGTCATGATTAGGAAACAGGTTGCCACTGGCACTGTCCAACACAAGTCATGATTAGGAAACAGGCGCCACTGCCACTGTCCAACACAAGTCATGATTAGGAAACAGGCGCCACTGCCACTGTCCAACACATGTCATGATTAGGAAACAGGCGCCACTGCCACTGTCCAACACAAGTCATGATTAGGAAACAGGCGCCACTGGCACTATCCAACACAAGTCATGATTAGGAAACAGGCGCCACTGCCACTGTCCAACACAAGTCATGATTAGGAAACAGGCGCCACTGGCCGATTACTGACAGGGCATGATTAGGAAACAGGCGCTACTGCCACTGTCCAACACAAGTCATGATTAGGAAACAGGCGCCACTGGCCGATTACTGACAGGGCATGATTAGGAAACAGGCGCCACTGCCACTGTCCAACACATGTCATGATTAGGAAACAGGCGCCACTGGCCGATTACTGACAGGGCATGATTAGGAAACAGGCACCACTGCCACTGTCCAACACATGTCATGATTAGGAAACAGGCGCCACTGCCACTGTCCAACACAAGTCATGATTAGGAAACAGGCGCCACTGCCACTGTCCAACACAAGTCATGATTAGGAAACAGGCGCCACTGCCACTGTCCAACACATGTCATGATTAGGAAACAGGCGCCACTGGCCGATTACTGACAGGGCATGATTAGGAAACAGGCGCCACTGCCACTGTCCAACACAAGTCATGATTAGGAAACAGGCGCCACTGCCACTGTCCAACACAAGTCATGATTAGGAAACAGGCGCCACTGCCACTGTCCAACACAAGTCATGATTAGGAAACAGGCGCCACTGGCACTGACACAAGTCATGATTAGGAAACAGGCGCCACTGCCACTGTCCAACACATGTCATGATTAGGAAACAGGCGCCACTGCCACTGTCCAACACAAGTCATGATTAGGAAACAGGCGCCACTGCCACTGTCCAACACAAGTCATGATTAGGAAACAGGCGCCACTGGCCACTGTCCAACACAAGTCATGATTAGGAAACAGGCGCCACTGGCCGATTACTGACAGGGCTTGGATTTCCGCGATTGTTTTTCTCGACAGCTGCTTGTAGGGAGTGTCGATGGTCAAAGGTATCCAGTTTCTCAATACACAATTTCCTGAGCAGACTAATGCCGTCAGCTAGTTGATCGTTTACTATTGAGTGGCGTTCCCAAGATGTCCATATGCGCCACATCGCCGCTCATTTACACCGCGTAACTATGGCCGGTTACCTGTAACCTGCGCTTTGCGCATGTGGCCAGTTGCGGAGGCAGTTGTCGTCACGGCTGGAGGTTTTATCACGGCCGGAGATGGCCTGTGGGGCGCCTCGAGACCTCGATGCCGCCTTGCCTGGGCTCCGGAAGTCCGGACTGCCGCGTAGCTTCCTTCAACCGAACTGTGGGACCGTATACTGCGTCCAGCGGACTAGGTACTAGGTGCACATAACTATATTAACTGTCAGTTGGGCTGTTCAGTGCTGCGTACGACCGACCATACGTCGCCACTCAGCCTGACCGCCGTCGCCACTCAGCCTGACCGCCGTCGCCACTCAGCCTGACCGCCGTCGCCACTCAGCCTGACCGCCTTCGCCACTCAGCCTGACCGCTGTCGCCACTCAGCCTGACCACCGTCGCCACTCAGCCTGACCGCCGTCGCCACTCAGCCTGACCACCGTGTGCTTGGCCTTGTGCTTCAGGTGCTGTTCCAGCTGCTGTACATCGCCGACGTGTCGAAGAGGGCCGTCTACATGCCGGATCACGACATCAGCAAGCCGGGACGTCAAGTTGTCACCTTCCTCCTGCTCTGCAACATCGCCCTCTGGGTTGTCTACACGTTCGAGATCGGGAAGGTCGAGGCGAACCCGGTTCAGGTCAGTGGCTCCAGCAATGTCCTTTGAGTAGTTTCAGCCAGGGCCTCGGATAACATGTTAACGGGGGGGGGGGGGGGGGGGGGGGGGAGGGGGAGGGGGGAAATCCCCCCCCGTGGAGGGAATTGCCCGCCAGTGTCAGAAAAGTGGTTCCACGATCTTAAGTTCGAGGACCACATTTTTGAATGCGTATACCAGTATTTGTTGCGTAATTTTTGATACGCGTTTCTACACAACCTATTTTCATATTTGACAATATGTGCATATCAGGGGTGTAGGATCCTATTCAGTTGAAGGGGTTTCAGCCCCCCCCCCCCACTTGGACGAGGAAGTGGGCCAAATCCAGGGAGAAATCTGTATTTTTTTTGTGGATTTTGATGGTACTTTAAGCGATTTTTCCCAGCTCAGCCCCCAAACTTTTATGGAGAAGCTACACCCCTGGTGCATATATTATGATGTGGAAAGTTGAAGAATCGTCAGTTGTATTTCCTGTACAGATATAGTCTTGGCGTCAGTCGGGGACCGAGACCCGGGTCGTATGTTAAAAAGTACCTTGTATCGTTGCGTATGCGTATATGGGAAACTGGGCTCAGGTCTCAGTCTAAATTACTGCCGTCTTTTACATAACGTGTTTTTAGTGTCCCAGGGTTATCCATGACCCCGATGACGATGGTATCGGTGGCGGGGTTGTAAGTAACCTGAATATGCAAACACTTTTTTGGGAGGTTAAAAAAGTTTTTTGTTTATTTTTTGGAAAAGCACCAGTTTTCCTTCCCTGAATCACTGCAGAAATTTCGGATGTTGGGAATTTGGAGATTCCACCTTACCATTTTTTGTTGTTGACAATTTGTGTCGCATCACTGTCACGTTCCGGCCATTGTTCGTAAAATCAACTATCAGTCTATTGTGTATGCTTGCCAGCCATTTGTACCCGCAGACAAAACAAAATATTTACAGTCAAAGTTTTCACGGAACAAAACTTTCAAGTTCAGAAAAATGGAGGAACGGACCACTTTTCTGACACTGTTGCCCGCTCAGTTGAACCAAGATGCCCCCCCCCCCCCCTGTGAAACGAGTTAATTCGACACGAGCGGGCACTAGGATATGATGCATCACTAGCCTTTGAAAAAATCTGCAGTCACCCGACGCCTTTTTACTGTACTGCATGACATCGGATAGCATGTTAATGTGGGGGGGGGGGGGGATGCCCCCGCAGTGATTGCTGGCTCCCTCCTCAGTTACCAAATTTTGTCCCACTAGTGGGATCACAATTTGTAGGTAACATACGATTGTACAGTCTGTAAAGTAGATACAGCGTCACTGAAGCATGTTTTCAACATAAAACCAATAAAACGCCGTCTACAGCTACCTAGCGTAGCTTTGAGATCTTGAGGACGGATGCCCGCCCCTCGTCGCGTCGGTTCGAAATTGGCGTGGACCACAGGTGTCGATTTATATACGTTTGGAGTGGCCCTCGGCCTCAATATTTTGATTTTGGTCCCCAAAGATGATTTTGGCTCCCTCAATGTCTTCTGGCCAATGGCGGATCCAAGAGGGCCCCCAAACCGCCTGAAATTAGCAAGAAGTGACATATTTTCTCATTAAAAAGCCAAGAAGCCTTTACGAAAGAAAGCTTATTAAATTACCCATTCATCCATAAAGAAGCAAACTCCGATGAGTTTGTTGTATTGTTTGATACTTATTGTGAATTTCGCCGCCAAAACAACTTGTTTTGCCGGTCTGTTTTGCCGGTCCCTTGTGCCTGGCCTTATATCAGGCATGTGGCACATATACCATGGTTTCAGCCACGGTGATCCGTGGAAAACCAAGCTTCTGTTAAATTCGTTGGTTCTAGGAACATAGACTACCCAAAACCACCTTCATCACATCACACGACGAAACCGGGGGAATATCGGCGAAGCAATGTTTCTCTCCTTCGTAAAATGTTAGCTGTTTGTCTCCTCTGGGGTGGCCCTCGCCCCCCCCCCCCCCCAAGGCGCCCTCGGCCCCCACAGCCATATTTCGATTGAATAACCGATTTCACCGCATATCCGACGAATAAATTTAGGGCTGTGTGCCAGCATTTGGCAGACACGACCGATGATGAATGGGTCTCTCGAAAACATGCAGACGTTGAGCCGATATCAGCCCGATGCTTGGTAGGACGACGGCCCAAGTTTCATGTATTTCGATTCGAAAGCAATATGCCACGTTTACGTGGTATATTGCTTTCGAAACGAAAGGTGAAAACAATCATTCGAAAGGTGAAAAAAAGTTAAAAACGAATAACAATTATTTCAGTTATTAACGTCTAACCGTAATATGTGAGATGAGTTGTACAGTAATCAACAATCAACGGCAACAACCAGGTAACAACTATTCTTAGTTTTGGCCTTTGGGGCCTCGTTTTCCATTCCAAGGGATACCTATTGCATGGGTTGGATCTGCACTGATTAATGCGATAATTTGACGAGGAGTTACTAATTGCAGGTCAGCTATTTTAATAATTAAATCGTTTTTGAGTCGAAAATGAAACAACGTCTCACAAAATGATTAACTAAGGTTTTTGTTTGATTGTGTAAGGGATATGATGGCTCTAATTGAGCCCTTGACCCATTGGCGCATCCAGAACGTCCAAAAACGTCGTTTTGAAGAACTGTCTCAAAACTCGTCTGACTTGAAACTTTTGCAAGCAAAGACGTGTCGTGCCGAGCCGAAGGTGTGGCGTTTTAGGGGGAGGTGGGTTGGGACGCCCCCTATTTTTTGTTTTCGAGAATTGGCGGCATGCAGGACCACCGTTTCTGGCACAGCTGTTTCTGCATGAATTGCGCACCTTAAGTAAGTATTTTTACTAGGGTCATCTCAGGTGAGGTCACCAGGTCTCGTCAAGTGGCCCCACCTCCAAAGAAGTTTGTGGTCGAGCCATAGCCACAGTGTTTGACTGAGTGATGTGACAATTTCGACATGAATTTAGACGAGTTATCTAACGGTATTTGTGGTTTTTGCCTAATCCCCGTTGGAGCCGAGTTCGGGGTGGGGGCGTCAGATGCCTCCCCTAGCAAGACTAAGCTGGCGCCGAGCACCGGCAGGGCGCGGGTTAAGAACTGCTTTGAAACCAATTATTCCTTGTATAACCTGCTTAGATCTTCCTTCAGGAAATGTGTTAATGTTCGACCGATTTAGTTGTATTGGTAAAGCTGTGACGCCGGTGGACCCCTTCGCTCCGTTCCTGTTCGGTCCCCCAAATCGATTAAAAAAATCGACATCGCAAGTGTGGACCTTCGATGATGGGCGTATTTAAATTAAATTTATAATTTCTATTTAGTTTCATTAAATTGTATTATTCTACTATTTTATTTGTTTTACACTTACATTATCACACTTAAAATACATCAGTACCTATTAACCCGCGAGTTACTGGGGTATATTCCATAACGCGACTTACTGGGGGGGGGGGGGGGGGGGGGGCAGCTATGGGGCGGCTATTTTTTGCCCCCCTCGGATCTCCGGAACTACTGGACCGAATGTAAAAATTCAAACGGCATTCGATAGCCTTGGGAAATTTATCGAGGTAAACATAATATTGTTGACCTCAGGGTCACCGATGACGTCACAGTTCAGGTCAAGTACAAAATGTTTGACCGTGTCAAAGGGTATTGAGGATGGAATTGTCGC
Source organism: Chirona hameri (assembly GCA_036785665.1). NCBI lineage: Eukaryota > Metazoa > Arthropoda > Thecostraca > Balanomorpha > Balanidae > Chirona > Chirona hameri. The sequence continues at coordinate 5,699 of JAXIVJ010006445.1, read as the reverse complement.
GCAAAATTGCGATATTTAACGCATAAGCAGTCGATAAATCGGTATGATTCGTGTGTTTGACACTTCTAAGTACCTTTCTAAGCTGTTTATGACCTTGGGTCAGGTCAAGGTCATCCTAGGTCACGAGGTCAAACTGAAGATTACGGTCATTAGGCGTTGTAACACATGTTTATGGGTTTGTTTTTCGTCTAGAACGCGAAAAATGACCTTAGAACATTGTTTGTTCCATATAAATAGAAGTAAAAAGCAAAAACGGAAATGCGTTTTTTATGCATAGTAATGCTGTGAGAGGTGGCCGATTTGTGTCATTTAAAGGTCATAAGTCAGTCATTTTTGAAGATATGGACTTCAAATTTGGTACACATATTCACCGAACACGTCTCGATCACATATAATCCGGTTTGTTGATAATTCTGATTAAAAAAAAAAAACATTTTGTAAAAACAAAACAAAATGTATTTGAATTTCTTAAAAAAAATAATAAAAAAAACTCAAATATCCGAGATGGCAGTTTGATAGCCCGGTCTATTGTCAGTAATTTGATTGAAGACAATTGCGTTTATCTCAAACATCGTACCTTTGACAGCGTTTTCCGCAAACCATTATTTTTCAACAAAACCGAAGAACATGACGTCACTCTGACGTCATTCCCGGTTGACCTATCATAAGCTCATATTTTTCCTTTTGCGAACATGTGTAGAATTGATGTGAGAGAAGGTACTGCACGTTTGGTGACGATACTGGTGTTCGTTTAGGAGTTATTGCAAAATAACGGGAGGGGGGATGGGGGAGGGCGCAAAAAATAGCCCCCCCCCCCAGTAAGTCGTGGGTTAATAGGTACGCTTAACCAGGGACTTAGCCAAGGGTGGGGGGGGGGGTGGGGGGGGGGCACAGCCATAGCCCCCCCCCCCCCTGAGCAAACCAATTTACACTAGATAAAATGCGATTTTGCTGACGACCTGACCCCCTACCCCCCCCCCCCCCCCCCCCCCCGGTCAACAACATTTGGCTGAGGAGCGAAATATGATTCTACCACTGACGTGCCCTTCCCTCCCTGCGAAAAATCCTGGCTACGTGCCTACGCTTAACCATATGCCTTAGCAGCATGTTTTTGTCAAAATGCACCCCCCCCCCCCCACCCCCAGTGATAATTCCTTAGCCGAGGCCCTGGTTTCAGCCGATGCCTGCACAATGGAATCGATGAGACGCCCCCAGCCGGACGGAGCGGGATTAGCTTAGGATGCGTTGGGTTTATTTGATTGTGGTGAACGGCGGTGAGTTGTGACGCCCCCAGCCGGACGGAGCGGGATTAGCTTAGGATGCGTTGGGTTTATTTGATTGTGGTGAACGGCGGTGAGTTGTGACGCCCCCAGCCGGACGGAGCGGGATTAGCTTAGGATGCGTTGGGTTTATTTGATTGTGGTGAACGGCGGTGAGTTGTGATGCCCCCAGCCGGACGGAGCGGGATTAGCTTAGGATGCGTTGGGTTTATTTGATTGTGGTGAACGGCGGTGAGTTGTGACGCCCCCAGCCGGACGGAGCGGGATTAGCTTAGGATGCGTTGGGTTTATTTGATTGTGGTGAACGGCGGTGAGTTGTGATGCCCCCAGCCGGACGGAGCGGGATTAGCTTAGGATGCGTTGGGTTTATTTGATTGTGGTGAACGGCGGTGAGTTGTGATGCCCCCAGCCGGACGGAGCGGGATTAGCTTAGGATGCGTTGGGTTTATTTGATTGTGGTGAACGGCGGTGAGTTGTGATGCCCCCAGCCGGACGGAGCGGGATTAGCTTAGGATGCGTTGGGTTTATTGGGATTGTGGTGAACGGCGGTGAGTTGTGATTAATTTAGCGGTGAGTTGTGATTAATTTAGCGGAGTCGGGGAAGATGATTATTTCACGATTGATCCCTTTCCTATCTGATATACGCCGCCACTTAGCCGTGTGATACCACGTGACTCCGTGTGACGCTGCATGACGAGCCTGACTGATGTGGGCTGATGTCTGATGTGGCTGAATGATGTGGCATGACGAGCCCGACTGATGTGGGCTGAATGTGTGGCTAAGGGGGCTGCCGTCAGCTGGCCGACCTTCTGGTGGTGGTGACGGCACCTCTCCGGAGCCGCCGTCAGCTGGCCGACCTTCTGGTGGTGGTGACGGCACCTCTCCGGAGCCGCCGTCAGCTGGCCGACCTTCTGGTGGTGGTGACGGCGCCTCTCCGGAGCCGCCGTCAGCTGGCCGACCTTCTGGTGGTGGTGACGGCACCTCTCCGGAGCCGCCGTCAGCTGGCCGACCTTCTGGTGGTGGTGACGGCGCCTCTCCGGAGCCGCCGTCAGCTGGCCGACCTTCTGGTGGTGGTGACGGCACCTCTCCGGAGCCGCCGTCAGCTGGCCGACCTTCTGGTGGTGGTGACGGCACCTCTCCGGAGCCGCCGTCAGCTGGCCGACCGTGCAGCCGCCGGCGGGTCCGGCACGCTAATCACTGCCACCTCCTTCTGCGGGGCGCTGGCAACGCGGCGAGAGAGTCCAAAGCTGCTGACAGGGCATCCGTCAGAAGAACTCGAAACAAGCAGATGGCGCTTAGAGAATTGCAAAGACTTTCAAACATGCAAGGATCAGTGCAACACGTGTGACAAGTGCTGGTAAAACTCGGTGAAGATGTTTGGACGCTTACTGTGTGCGAAAGATCAATGTAGTTATCAAAGAAAGAAATATGCACTCGCACATCATGGTGTTGATGATCAAGTGCAATGCACGTCGATAAATGAACATTCTGTTGCACATTGTTTAAACGGACAGCGCAGAGATAACACGATCAAAATATATTTCAATTGAGCGAACTGTAAAAAAATGTCGCCAGTGAGGCATTAAACGAAATTTCGATACGGGCTATGATGTTAAAAACATTTAAATTTCATTGTCTGATCATTTATTTTCCCCATTTGTATTTCTCTTCCATTCCCGACCCATTAACAAATGCAATGCATCAGAACCAGTTCGTATTGATGAAACCAGGTGAACATTTTCTCGGGGTTGATGATTTCCATTTTCCAGTCAGCCTGGTTTGCTGCGCCAGTCAGCCTGGTTTGCCGCGCCAGTCAGCCTGGTTTGCCGCGCCAGTCAGCCTGGTTTGCTGCGCCAGTCAGCCTGGTTTGCTGCGCCAGTCAGCCTGGTTTGCCGCGCCAGTCAGCCTGGTTTGCCGCGCCCGTCAGTCTGGTTTGCTGCGCCAGTCAGCCTGGTTTGCCGCGCCAGTCAGCCTGATTTGCTGCGCCAGTCAGCCTGGTTTGCCGCGCCCGTCAGCCTGGTTTGCGTGTCAGTCAGCCTGGTTTGCTGCGCCCGTCAGCCTGGTTTGCGTGTCAGTCAGCCTGGTTTGCTGCGCCAGTCAGCCTGGTTTTCCGCGCCCGTCAGCCTGGTTTACGTGTCAGTCAGCCTGGTTTGCTGCGCCCGTCAGCCTGGTTTGCCGCGCCCGTCAGCCTGGTTTGCGTGTCAGTCAGCCTGGTTTGCTGCGCCAGTCAGCCTGTTTGCCGTGCCAGTCAGCCTGGTTTGCGTGTCAGTCAGCCTGGTTTGCTGCGCCAGTCAGCCTGGTTTTCCGCGCCAGTGAGCCTGGTTTGCCGCGCCCGTCAGTCTGGTTTGCTGCGCCAGTCAGTCTGGTTTTCTGCGCCAGTCAGCCTGGTTTGCCGCGCCAGTCAGCCTGTTTGCCGTGCCAGTCAGCCTGGTTTGCGTGTCAGTCAGCCTGGTTTGCTGCGCCAGTCAGCCTGGTTTTCCGCGCCAGTGAGCCTGGTTTGCCGCGCCCGTCAGTCTGGTTTGCTGCCCCAGTCAGCCTGGTTTGCTGCGCCAGTCAGCCTGGTTTGCCGCGCCAGTCAGCCTGGTTTGCCGCGCCAGTCAGCCTGGTTTGCTGCGCCAGTCAGCCTGGTTTGCCGCGTCAGTCAGCCTGTTTGCCGTGCTGCAGTGGAGCATGACGGGGTGACGCCCGCTCCATTGCCGCTCAGTGGGTCAGGTGTTCCCCGTTAGCGGCGATCTGTCACGGACGTCAGGTGTTCCCGTTAGCGGCGATCTGTCACGGACCATACTCGTAGAGTTTCTCTCGGACCATACTCGTAGAGTCTCTCTCGATTCGCCTGGGTGGCGCCGAATGGAATTTCGCTCAGGACGCTCGCCCGTTCCGCGGGTATTATTCGGTACTCGGATTGGTGTTGTGTGTGAACGCTGGAGTTTTTGTCGCGGTCAGCTGGCGGCGTGTTGGGAAATCTGCAGATCATGCGCGAATTAGTACTCGTCGCTGGTAATAAGTGACTGTCTCGGTTTCTAAATTGACCGGAGTTTAGGACCAGAGCACACTCCGGGCGTAACTGAGAGGAGCTTCTCAGTGTATCGGACTCAGGCGCGGATCCCCTCCCTGCCCCGCCCAGGTCGCACCCGCCAAGCGCGCCCGTAGGGTGCACTTTTTGGTTTCGATCACGTTCCCTCCTCGCCCCCCCCCCCCCCCAGTCAGCCTAGTTCCAACATTTCCGTGACGCTCCACCCCTCTCCCCCGGTCAACAACATTTTGCTGATGACGACCACTATGTGCCCCCCCCTGACCGAACACCTGGATCCGCGCCTGGTGTGATTTCCATTGTTTGGTAGTTGAATGCGTCTTTGGAATAATATTCTAAAGGCGGCCGCACACTGATCGCGGCGACATCGCAGAATATCGTCCTTGTTGCGGCTGATTCGGCGCTGTCGGTCCCGAGATTCCGCCTCGCCAGCCTACATCCCATTTCCCTGCTCGCAACGCGTGATTGTTATTTGACAACAAAGACATGAGTTTAGAACCGCGAACCTTGCACATAACAAATTGCACAGCGGCACGAACATGCTATGCAAAATCTGTATCTACATCTTGCATAGATTCGCCACTGTTAACCTTATATATTTTGCCTGTCCGCGTTTCCGCGGCGGACCGTCGCGGAAGAAGCTTGTCCAGATCAGCTTTTCCCGCCGGTTCGCACATAGCCGGCCGGCCGACGGCAATCGGACGCAATTTTCGACGTTTCGACTGACGCGAAGGCGAGAAGTCCCTGAAGATGCGCAAAATATCGCGGATTCCGCGCGCCGCCTTAATGCGGGCCGCACACTGCGTCATTCGGCGCGCGATATCGCGGAATAAAGCTGGTCCGGACGAGCTTTTTCTGTGCTAAACACCGCGCAACCGCGGAATGTCGCAGTGATATCGCGCGCCGAATGGCCTAGTGCGCGGCCGCCTTAACTCGTATGTTGATTGTTTATTTAGGTTTGCCCGTCGCCACAGTGGAGTAGAAGCTTGAACCCATTTTTTAGATTGAAATATTTTCATTTCTGTGATTACCATTTTGTTATTTGGAAGCGACTTTTGTGTGCCACCACTTACTGGACTGGTGCGTTACAGCCGTTGTCGAACTTCCGTTCCAGTATTGACACCACGTATGTATGTTGTGTGTTCCTCAGCTGGACTTCTACGGTCCGCTTCACTGGGCGGTGATGCTGCGCGTCACACTGCCGCTGGCCATCCTCCATCGGTTCCACTCGGCCGTAGTGCTGGCTGAGGTCTGGAAGTCCAGCTACAAGGCGCGCGCCGACTGAGCAGCGCCCATCCCCGGTACAACTATGGCCAACTCAAGCTCGCAGCCCCGGTGGTAGAACCGCGCCGACCGAGCGCCGACCGAGCGCCGACCGAGCGCCGCCG
>JAXIVJ010006444.1:7500-66786 GCA_036785665.1 Chirona hameri | reverse complement strand
TGTCTGTCTGTCTGTCTGTCTGTCTGTCTGTCTGTCTGTCTGTCTGTCTGTCTGTCTGTCTGTCTGTCTGTCTGTCTGTCTGTCTGTCTGTCTGTCTGTCTGTCTGTCTGTCTGTCTGTCTGTCTGTCTGTCTGTCTGTCTGTCTGTCTGTCTGTCTGTCTGTCTGTCTGTCTGTCTGTCTGTCTGTCTGTCTGTCTGTCTGTCTGTCTGTCTGTCTGTCTGTCTGTCTGTCTGTCTGTCTGTCTGTCTGTCTGTCTGTCTGTCTGTCTGTCTGTCTGTCTGTCTGTCTGTCTGTCTGTCTGTCTGTCTGTCTGTCTGTCTGTCTGTCTGTCTGTCTGTCTGTCTGTCTGTCTGTCTGTCTGTCTGTCTGTCTGTCTGTCTGTCTGTCTGTCTGTCTGTCTGTCTGTCTGTCTGTCTGTCTGTCTGTCTGTCTGTCTGTCTGTCTGTCTGTCTGTCTGTCTGTCTGTCTGTCTGTCTGTCTGTCTGTCTGTCTGTCTGTCTGTCTGTCTGTCTGTCTGTCTGTCTGTCTGTCTGTCTGTCTGTCTGTCTGTCTGTCTGTCTGTCTGTCTGTCTGTCTGTCTGTCTGTCTGTCTGTCTGTCTGTCTGTCTGTCTGTCTGTCTGTCTGTCTGTCTGTCTGTCTGTCTGTCTGTCTGTCTGTCTGTCTGTCTGTCTGTCTGTCTGTCTGTCTGTCTGTCTGTCTGTCTGTCTGTCTGTCTGTCTGTCTGTCTGTCTGTCTGTCTGTCTGTCTGTCTGTCTGTCTGTCTGTCTGTCTGTCTGTCTGTCTGTCTGTCTGTCTGTCTGTCTGTCTGTCTGTCTGTCTGTCTGTCTGTCTGTCTGTCTGTCTGTCTGTCTGTCTGTCTGTCTGTCTGTCTGTCTGTCTGTCTGTCTGTCTGTCTGTCTGTCTGTCTGTGTCTGTCTGTCTGTCTGTCTGTCTGTCTGTCTGTCTGTCTGTCTGTCTGTCTGTATGTCTGTCTGTCTGTCTGTCTGTCTGTCTGTCTGTCTGTCTGTCTGTCTGTCTGTCTGTCTGTCTGTCTGTCTGTCTGTCTGTCTGTCTGTCTGTCTGTCTGTCTGTCTGTCTGTCTGTCTGTCTGTCTGTCTGTCTGTCTGTCTGTCTGTCTGTCTGTCTGTCTGTCTGTCTGTCTGTCTGTCTGTCTGTCTGTCTGTCTGTCTGTCTGTCTGTCTGTCTGTCTGTCTGTCTGTCTGTCTGTCTGTCTGTCTGTCTGTCTGTCTGTCTGTCTGTCTGTCTGTCTGTCTGTCTGTCTGTCTGTCTGTCTGTCTGTCTATCTATCTATATATATATATATATATATATATATATATATATATATATATATATATATATATATATATATATATATATATATATATATATATATATATATATATATATATATATATATATATATATATATATATTTTTTTTTTAAATTTAATGTGTTCAAAGTTGCCCTGCTATGGAGCAACTTTGAACACCCTCCAGTTGTTGCACCATTTATCATTAGCTGTGCAATTAAAATAGACTGTAAAATGGAATTCTTTGAACAGCTCAGAGGTTTAAAAAACACTGAAAAACGGAATTCCGAAATTGGCAAAACTTCCATGTTTTATCAGACATCCATAAAATCGGCAAATCATTTCTCAAACTCTCAAACACCAACTAAGCACAATACATCAGCCACAAGCACATATATCTTAGGAGATGTGACTGCACATGCTGACCACCTTTTTTTAATCAACTTAACTAGCACCGCCATGCAAACCTCACAACATAACTGAAAATCATGAAAATTCATGTGGCATTTTCATAAAACTCATCAGATTGAAGAAGAATTTTTTTTCCCCAAAATAAAAGCAGGTACAGCTGGTCATTGAAATGCACATGCCAGGCCACACATTTCAGTTCCATGTGAGCTTTCTATCAGGTGTTGCCAAGTTTGATGCCATTTTTAAAAGTGAAGAAAACAGGCGTTTAGTTTTATTTTATCTTATTCTGCTATGCTCAAACATATATGCAGGAGTGTAGGAACTATGTTCAAGTTGGGGGGGGGGGGGGGGGCATTCTGAAGTCGTTTATTTCTATGCAACGCCCATAGGCGTAATGCTAAAATCCAAAATGTGTGTGTGTGTGTGTGGGGGGGGGGGGGTTGGCTGCCCCCCTGCCCCCTGTTCCTACGCCTATGCATATATGTGCTGACTTTGGGCATGAAACTGGTTAGAATTGTGCTGACTAACACAAAAAAGTATGGTCTCAATTGACTCTTTCATTTTGATGGTATACACATGTATATGTATGTATATGTATGTATATGTATATATACATACATATACATATACATAGACTTTGGAGAAATTGAACACCATTCAAAGTTACACCACAATTCAAAGTAGCCCCAGTTTCACGGGTGGAATTTCCTATTCAAATGGTGGGGCCACTGCTCCACCAATTTTGTGTTTTGTCACACAAATCTTGTCAGATTTGGAGGTCAACTCGCATTAAAAAGTCATTTTCACCTCAACCAAACAAAACAACCAAGCAAAATGACATTTTACCCCACCAACTTTATTGGAAAAGCTTCACCCATGCCCAGTTTATGTAACTTATAACCTTTACATTATTATATTTATATGTAATATCTAGGTAAAATAACTATCTTTTACAATAAAGTAAAAATACAAAAGAACACTTTCAGTAAAATAAGAGAATATTGACATTATTAGTGGCAGGCTCCCTATTAGTGGCAGGCTCCTGGCTACCTCTATTAGTGGCAGGGGTGGATTCTGCCCCCCCCCCCCCCCCCTCCCATAGCTCTCAAGATCTACCTGTCCGATTTGCAAAAATCAAACAGCGTTTGATTCCCTTCAACACAATCTACATTTATAAGAAAATCAAGAAAAAATCTGCAATTTTTGATAGGGGGCAACAGGGGGGGGGGGGGCAAAAACTACAAATATTAGAGGTATTTGTAATCCAACACAGCTGTCATGTTTATCAACAGATTTCAACGCAACTAATGGGGATCGATAGAGATTGAATTGGGGATTGATATATGATGGTGACTTTTTAAAATTCAAAAATCATAGGCGTTTTCAGGTTACTAAATTTTGGGGTAAAATAAATGCCTTATAAAACCATTAAAAAAAGAAGAAGTTGTGCACTATTGTGACATCAAACACAACAGTTATAAAGCATATTTGCATCCATAGGCAGTGCCAGGTTAGCGAAAAAGGGAGGCAAAATATATAAAAAATAACTTCCTGTAAACCTCTTCTTTTCAAATGCCTTAAACTGCCTCTGCCATGCAATATTGATTATATTTCACTAAAATCAACTGATTTGCACTTGTTTTAATCACTGTAAACCTATGTAACTCCTTTATACTTCAGGCAGTTAGGAAGAAGCTGTGAAAATCGCATCTCCGAATTATCACTAAATGTCACAGAAAAAATCCTCCAAAAACTGGGCCCTGGAAGGTTAGGAACTCAAAAATTTTACTCCATGTGTGGAATTCAATTTTAGGAAAAGTCCCAAAATTGCATGGGTCTGCTCCTAGCCATTCAGGAGATATCAGCAAAAAAACCTGAGGGGTGGGCAGAATCTGCCCCCCTGCCACTAATAGGGTTAAGTGTTACAGGAATAGTTGAAATGTGAGTGAATCTGATGCATATGAACAATGCTCAACTGAATTGTGCAAGTGCATACCTTATCATATCCATGCAAATAAGTATGGATTTCATAACAAATAGGGCAAACAACCAGAATGACAAACAAGTCCAAATACCTGGCTTTTCATGCTACTGGCAATATAGACAATACAGACATACTAAAATACTGATGCATAGCTTATCATAATAACAAAATGTCTGGTATTTTGACATGTTCAGGGAATTCATCTTTACCCTATATGCAGGTGTCACTATACAATTTGGAGTGTGTGTGTGTGGGGGGGGGGGGGGGCAGCCAGATGGTTGGCTCTCCCACTTGGCACTCCTAATAGGGTAAAATGTTAAAATGCTGCTAATCAGAGGGCCCAAAGTAATCCTGGAGGTGCCCTACCCCCAAGTCCCCCTGTGGTCACATCCATGCCTAGGGTAAACATCTGTAACACTGGACACACCCTAACACTGGACTTAAATGCTATTGGCATTGTTTAGTGCTGAGCATGTCAGTACCATCTAAATCACCAATAGTATGAAAAGTCTGGTGTCAGAATGTGTCCGCCATTATGGTTGTTTACCCTATATGCCAAAGAAAAATGGTCCAAAATGGCACTTACACCACACAAACATAGAACTACCTATATGGCAATAAAATGAATAATCAGCAGCAAAGCACACACACTTTTGAAGAAGAAAAAAACAGTACCAACAGTCAAACTGAACCTGAGGACTGCAAGCCAGTTTTCAGAATGCTGTAAGCACTTGCAATGCTCTGTGGTGGCCACCACAGACCACACCTCATGGTGATGTCACCTGTGATGACCTCAACCGCCATGAATATGCCTCGCCCTCCCCGCGGGGATTGGGATGCGATGCAGCCCACACTAAAAGGTCAAAGACATCGGCCACAAAGGCCATTACTAATATTGCTGAATGCAGTGATCATAGTAGATGGAGGCAAGTTGTACGGGCGATAATTTAAATGTCTTCACCTGCAATCAAATAATCAATTCAGGGCACAATAACACTTGACGAAATGCGAATTGAACCTTTACCAAATGCATAGGCGGTGCACGCCAAGATAACTATAACCAGGGGGGGTCCGCTCCGCCTATTTAACATGGGGAAAAAGGGCGACAAAGATTAGCAACGTCCTCAGCTTGGTCTTGTTCACGCATCTGCTCATGAGCCAGGTTTTGCTGCCAACAGCTTTTTAGCCAATCAGCGTCTGACACTCTCAACGCTCATTGGTCGGCGGCTGATGACGAGGATGAGGGTCAAATTAGCCGAACATCATTTGCTTACGTAACGTTAATTGCATGGCGCCGTTCGTAGGGCATGGGTGTCTAGGAGCTTTTCGAGGATTTTTCCTAGTTTGAGAAAACGTTCAGAGTTGTATAAATGTATATGTGAAAGGTCAATTAATTCTGATGCGATGTAATGCGACGTATTTACTATTTAGAGACCGCACGGGGCGGGAGAGCTCCTGCCACGTACAGCGCCCTGGCGCGTGCGTTGCCAGGCAACTAGAGTTGCAGAATTCTGGTCCCAGCGTCCCAGCGCTGGGACCAGACCTGGTCACGGCCGTGACTGAAGCTGTGACTGGCAAGGCCAGCGCCATAGGATTAGCATTGCAGCGCCGTGACTAAAGCTTTGACTTGGCAGCTCATGCCGTGGCCGTGACTGGGCTGTGACCAAAGATCTCGGATTTTCTGCACTGGTCTCCACAGGCAAAAACACATTGCGTCTCGCCGCGGCACCGACTAGCGGATCCAGGGAGAGGGGGGAGGGTATGGCGGCCATGCCCCTCACCCCGACAAACTTCTAGACAAACCTGAAATCGGCGCAAAATTGACACATTTCCTGATATAGAACAAAATCCAAGCAACTTTTACTAAGGGAAGTTTGTTTTAAATCAGCTATCAATGCATAAGCAAGCGAAATCCGATGAGTTTTCAAAATTGTGTGAGACTTTTTGGAATCCCCCCAAAAAAACGTTCCCCTCCCCCACCACCACCGTTCTGGATCCGCCAATGGCGGCGCCTGGTGGGCCGGCGTCGGCTGGAGACGCGGTGAGCGGGCGGGATGGTGTGGTGCCGAGACGCGGGCGGGAAGTGTAATTTTAAACAGTTACTTTGAATTGCTTGAATGCATTTGACAATCGACTTATCTAATCAGATTTTCATGAAACTCGTCAAAAAAGATAAGAATATATCTTGTGTGGGTATGCTTTGGCCTTTGCCAAGAACTGTCAGACGTTATCATCGCAAATTGTCAACTGTTATATCAGCAACTTTGTTTTATTTATCAGGTAAGCCTAGTGCAATTTTTCCTTAGCGATAATATGGGCCGCATGATTTAAATTCAGACTATTTGAGTGTTATCACTGTTTGAGTATTGTATGTGGTGGCTGTCCAGTTTGCCATCGTGAGCCAAACTTTGCCGGCCCAAAATGTAAATAGTTTGAGTCCAATGACAATTTTCTCGACGGCATAAGATACCGTTCAATTTGTGACAGATTGTTATCTTAATTGTAACAATAGGTCGACAAATGAAGAAATCAGGCGACACACACCGGAGGAACGTGCGCGTTGGCGTTTTACGTACGGCGGTCCGGCCGGAATCGCCGGTCAGTGGAATTTGCCGACCCATAACTAAAAAAAAAATTGGGTTGCATTGCGATTTTCCCAAAGTCATCCAATACATCGCTTAATTTGTGGTATATAGACATCTTAAGTGTAACAATCGGCCGGTAAACGAAGGAACCAGGCGGGGAAAAACGGGGGGAGTACGCGGCCGGCCGGAATCACCGGGCAGCAAACTGTTCCGGCCCATAACTTAAAAAGTTTTGGTGGGATTGCAATTTTCGCAACGGCACCCAATACAACGCTTAATTTGTGGTAGAAAGACATCTTAAGTTTAAAAATCAGCCGACAAACAAAGGAACCAAGCGACAAAAAATCGGGAGGGGTCTACGCGTTAACCCTACGTAGGCGACCGGCCGGCCGGCTGCGAGACCCTCATACGCGTCACAGCAGCTGCGGGGTCGTTGCAACTAAATTACGAGTTGTCGCCACTTTTTCGGCCGGAGCGGTCTGCCTGGTTTACATAGCCTTGACTATAACTAACAGGTAGGTCGGAGGTTTGAATCAAGCCCAAGCAATGGCAGTAATATCATGAGACATTTCTGGCGCTGGAGAGACGTTTGTTAAACTGCGTTGTTTACCTGTGTTTTGCCATACGCTCGGGGAGCGTCTTACGGTGCGGGGCCGAAGTTGCGCTGCTTGAATTAATTCATGCTAACTTCTTGAAATTGTTAACGTTCATAGACACATATACACAGTCAAATCCTCATGATAATTTATTAACCAAGACGCGGTTCGTATTGATACTTAGCTATCCAGTTGTTCCGCACTCCAGACATGTTGATACGATTGCACATTTTCTGAAACATGCCAATGTGATAGTAGGTAACAACTAACAAGTGAGACTGGGAAGAATAGGATAAATTATAAAAGAAAGCAACATGATCACAGGCTTGTCTACAAAATACCATGCAAGAGATGTACAAAGCCATATGGTGAAACTGGAAGTTGGAAGAAGTTTGAACACCAGGCTAATGGAGCACAGGAAATAATTTCAATATCAGAAACTCAAAACAATAGTGAAACATAGTCATGATTCATGGATGTGGAACTATACCCAGTTGGGAAGGTGCAAGGAGTATTAAAGATAATATAGACGAGAAAACAAGAATTACGCTTGAAACTGCAGTGCTTGAAGTCTGCATTTATGAATCTGAAAGGGCGAAGACTGGAAGAATAACCAGTGTTGGAAAAGTTCATGTTTGTTGGTTCCATATACACCAACACATTTTGTACTCCCAAATTGTGACAGGTAAAAATTGATTTTTTTTTTGTACTCATAAATATCTATTGTTTATTAACTCATAAAAGTGTTTGTTGCAGAGAAAACCTGTCCATAAAAGGTTGACTTCTGGCTTGGAAAGTTGGACTGAATTGTAGCCAACACCACAATTACCTCCATCCACCCACTGCCACTGGATTAAAATAAAAGCTTAGGCAAAGACAAACCCAAGTCCCAACTTGAACTGTTAACAAACCAAACAAAGTTATAAAGTTTCCTTGAACAAAGTTATAAAGTTTCCTTGAACAAACCCAACTCACAAGGCAAACACCGTCAGCAAAAACAAATATCCACTGTGTGCCCTTCACGCTGGTTATTTGCGCTGAAAGCGCCGCATTTGGTAAAAAGTCTCGGCAATTAATTTATTGTAACATCGCAACACAACAGCCACATCATAGAGGCCGGGGAATATAATATAGATCGCTGACGGCTGACGGTTTGCTAAGCGCCGCATTCAGTAAAGAGTCTCGGAAATTAATTTATCGCAACACAACAGCCACAGCGTAGAGGCCGGGGAATATAATATAGATCGCTGACGGCTGACGGTCTGCTAACCCCCTCCTCCCCCCACCCCGGGTCAACAACTTGACGGCTGACGGCCAGCTACCCCCCTCCTCCCCCACTCAACAACTTTTTGGAAATACGCCACTGGATTTGCTCCCCCCCCCACAACCCACAGATCCTCCCCTGACTGATTTTGTCATTAGTCCTTGATTAAAAAAAAAAATAGAGATAGACGAATTGTAGTTCCTGATGACCTTGTCATACCTCATGAGTTTCAAATCGATTGTTCCAAAACTCTTTCTTTGGTAGTGTTCTGATTGGTTTTTGAGGTAGGGTCACTTAACATGACCTGGTGACCTGACCTGACATGACCCTGACATCAAATTTAGTCAGAAGATGCAAAAGAGATGTATCAATAGCTGTGCCAAATTTCATGGCGCTGCGTGGAACGGTTCCGGAGATATCGACCTGAGAGACTGACGAGAGTACAACTATTGGGAGTACAAATGTAATTAGAGTAGGTCCCTATGCCACAACACAGTGTGGCCTACTCCAATTGCCCCACCAATTATTCTCCCGCCTCAGAAAGAGAACAAGTACTCTGTAAAAGAGTAACAATTACTTTTCTGACGGCAAAACGCACTGGGATGCTGTTATCTCCGTAACATGTTGACTCACATTTGTGACGTCAGAAGCCTATTCGGTTTTGACCAATCGACTAGCTTGATTGAGAGCTGTACCAGTATGGATAGCCGTTAGCTCCCTTGTACCTGTGACGTTTGCCATTCGCTCATGGAATAGTAGCGAGTAGTGAAACAACAGCCTTTGTCATTGTTTGTCACCCACACGCGGCGCACACCGCACACGTGAGTTGTGATTACTGAGTATTGTGTGGGGTTGATCTCACGGTGGGTATTTTTTTAGTAGCATTGAAATTATTTTAATTATATGATATGAAGGCCAGTTCGTGATTTGAAATGTTATTCGGTTGGAGAGCCAGACTGGAAAAAAAACACACTAAAAGTGACTCATTTTACATGGACACATTTCCTGGTTATGACCGCCAGGCCCCATGTTGATGTAATGGTTTTCTGGCATTGTTCTGAATTGTTGTCCTGAAAAAGAAAATGTGTGCTTAGGTAGGTATACATTGCTTTTCTGCATGAATGCATAGGTACTTACCAAGAATTGTCAGCACATTTTGATCTGGGGAATTTAGTTTTGTAGTTTATCATTCATCATTATTCATTAGTATATCAGTATTTATTTTTGGCCTACCATCAGGTTATTTTTGTAGTCTTTGTTTGCGAAGATATGTACTCCTCCACCAACAAAAAAAAGTAGAATTCACACCCTGAGAATAACTATATGAAATTGCTTCATTTTGTTTTTCTCAATACATAAATTAGATGTCTAACATGTGATTGCTTTACCTGATGCCTCTTGGAGACTAATAGGTGAAACAATATCATGTGATGTGAATGAACTTTGAATGTATGTTTGCAGTGTCAATCATCTATTGTTTTGTATGTCCTATTTTTAATGACCAACTGAAGAAGTATCAATATGGATTATGAAGCATGTCTTGGTCAATAAATTAATATGATGAGTTGAC
Organism: Chirona hameri; assembly: GCA_036785665.1. NCBI lineage: Eukaryota > Metazoa > Arthropoda > Thecostraca > Balanomorpha > Balanidae > Chirona > Chirona hameri. Next base: position 57,082 of record JAXIVJ010006444.1, on the reverse strand, counting down.
TGTTTATTCTTGAAACACTCGGGCAGCTAAATGTATGAAGAAGGAAAAAACATCAATAATTTTTCTGATATTGTACCTATTATTGTAGCAAGTATCATACACAATATTAGCCTGAGCACATCCTTGGGTGGGTAGGATAACGATTCTATAATATATTTGAGGAGGATTTAAGCTATCCTTAGTTTTTTTATTCCTGTATATAAGGAGATTATCAGTTAACATATTATCCTGGTTACAATTAATGTGTGCTATGACTACCATTTACTGCCAAGTGCCACTCCGGCACTTACATTCTGACACCAACACCTAACCACATTCATCAACCATTTTGAGATTTGAGCCATTGTGATTTCCATATTTCTTACAAACATGTACTAGCTGCTACTCAAATAATTACTGGTGTGATATTCTCCATTCTGATCTTTCCACTCCACGTTTATGCATGTTTGGTGCTTATTAGTGCTGGTAAACATCTATGGACATTTGTATGCTATGATATGCCAATGTCAGTATTTGGTTCATTATGTTAGTGGGGGGGGGAGGGGTAGGAATGTGTATGTGTGTTGTGAATGTGTTCCCACCTAGATGCATGTGTATGTGTTTGGATGAATAGAATGAATGTGTATGGGTTTGTGAATGTGAATGTGTTCCCACATAGTACCCTATTCCTCAGGAACACAACATAATGTGTTCATTATATTGTTGTGGTGGTGGTTGGGGGGGGGGGGGGGTAAAATGACCCCCCTCTAACCAGACTGGTTATTCATTTGACACTGATTGAATCGATTGGACTTGTTCAATCAAAATTCCTTGAGATGAAAAATATTCACCACCAGAGCTTTTAATTCATGAATCGTGATTGGATAAAACCCTGCATCAAATCAAGGCTGATTGAATCAAAAGATTTAACGATTCTTAACGATTCAAGTACACTGGTAAGTTGTGCAAATACTTGCAGATTGAAGTCCCAGTGGCTACATTTATTTATACTGAAATAGTATTGCTGTAACAATGTTTTAATGATCATATATATGTATGTTTCAATTTGTATTTATTTGACATACATTCACCACAAATATTTAAATGTTGAATGAAACGTGAATCAATTAAAATATATTTTGTATTCTTTCAATCTGAAAGAAACAATTCTATAAAAAATAGTGAATCCAACGGTGATTGAATCATTCAGATTCCAAAATGAATCATGATTGAATCATTCCAAAAAAGTTGAATCAATAACCAGTCTGCCTGTAACTAGAAAAATAAAGGGCTAGAAAGATGCGAACAAAGCGTTTGAAAGCTCTTAACAAGTCCATTTGACGTTACTTCAGGTATGCTTTGGCTCAGGTCAATAATGAGGTCACCAAAGTAAAATTTTCCAAGTATAGGACTTTGCTACAGAAACCCCCCAAAATATCTTGGGAACTATGATAGCTAGGAACAAACGGAAAAGGCAACTGAAAGCTCATGAAAAATTAAATCGCCTGAGTGTTATCAAATTAACAAAAGCTCAGGTCAATAGTTTAGGCCCCAGAGGTCACCAAAGGTCATGTGGGCATTGTTTTCCCAAAACGCTTTCATAAATACCGTTGTATTGGTTAGATATATAACAATGATTTTAACACTATCGTGTTTGTCTCGTCAAGGCGCTTCGAACCATAGGTGACCTAGTTAGATCAGCTTCAAAATTTGACCTCAGGTCAAGGTCATTTGGTGACCAAGGTAGGTCATGTTGCATATGGGGCGACGCGACTCGACGAGAAAACACAGTGGTGTCGTTTGCACGTCTTTATCTTTATTATATCAAGAGTTATTGGCAAAAAAATGCTGGTGACCTGAGATGACCTCAGCTCACCTTGCAGATGTCACAGAGCAACAATTGCACCCGGGTCATCAATAATCAGCTAAAATAGTATGATTATTATAGAATTGGCCTGATCTAATGCATTTTCTCTGAATAGGAAGCATTTGTATATTTTCCCATTTACTTATAATGAGAGGTCACGAAATTGACCTGACCTTAGGTCACCGATACAAAAAATCCGAGATATACGAATTGTAGGTACGTATGGCCTTATGCCATCCTGAAAGTTTCAAATCTCTCGGACAAACACTGGCTTTGGCATGACCACAAACATTTTGGGAGATAAGATCACTTGACGTGACCTGGTGACCTGACCTGAGATGACCTGCAGTTAAAACTTTCACAAAATGTGGGTAATTGATGTCCGAATAGCTGTGCCAAATTTGGTGGCGCTGCGCAGCGCCATTTTCTCACTTTTCCCGAAAAACTCCGGGGTGGGGGGTTCAAAATGACCCCCACACCACCAGGGCGAGGGTTTACATGCATACCTTCGGCCAATATTTAGGCGCATTTCAGACACTCTTGAGGCTTAAAAGTGGGCATTCTCACAAACAGAATCAAATGAACTTAACAGCTGCGCCAAAAACACATTCTATTTACCACCCGGTGGCCGAAATTTTAAGGTCATAAGTTGGGTCAGTTTACGTGTTAAGTCAATGGTGAAGGGAAAACTTCAAGCCCACGCTACGTCATGTCACGTGACGCTACCAAATCCTCTCCGTTGGGGGCCGGTGCACGCGGTGTGGGGTTCAAAAGCAAAAAGGAATGTAATTTGGTAGCATGACGTCGATCGGCCTCCAAAATGACGCACGTCTGACGTTCATCAATTTAGTTCGACATGCACATTCACATTCGCATGACACAGTCACGGTACCCGCGGTACACGCTGATCATAATGAAATTTGGCAGACTAACAGAGCTATTCCTCCTCTCTCAGAAAATATATGTGTGTATTTGTGACATTCAAAATCATAGGAGATATCGGCAGTTACAGTTCAAGGTCATAGGGGTTATCTGAGGTCATGAAAATGGCGGACCCCGACGATTTCGATAAAAATGTGTACAATCATAGTACAAAATAGGCTCAATTCAAAAATAATATCCTCCAGTTATGGCATTCAAAATGGCGTCCAAAAATGACATTCATAGTTCAAGGTCAAATCGGCGGACCCCGTTGATTTGTACCAAATTTGGCAGCCAACTAGAGCTCTTCTTCCTCTTTCAGAAAATATATGTGTCTATCTGTGACGTTCAAAAATAGAAGAGATATGGGTGATCAAAGCTTGCGGTCATTGTGGGCAAAAACGGTCATTAAGATAGCGGTCCCCTCGGATTGCGTTGAGAATCGGCAAAAACATTGACCTTAGGAAGCTCCACAATGTCACCAAATGGCTATTCGTGACATTTTCAAATAAAGCCTCCAGGGGCGTCCACACTTTGAAAATGGCACCTCTCCACGTGTTAACATGTGATCAGTCAGAGCTATATAAACTATAGCAGGACTCCACCTTTAAATTCAAAACTTGGCATATACATGCAGGAGGCATGTATACAGATTTTGAGAAAGTGATTAGTTGTGAGATTCAAAGCCAGTCACACCACATGACATGGAAATATGTTCAAAATGTGAAATCGATAGAGAATTGCGAAAATCCTCTCTCAGTGGTGATAAACGCGATTGCACAGCGCAAAAATGTGCATGTTACATAAACGTGCGTTCGTGCATTCCAATGATAGGTCTTTTTGCCTATAAATATTTATTAGATTGCCTACAAAGGCAAAAATGCATATTCGCGAATGTCCATTTTGATATTCGGCATATATGCGGTCCCCTCAGATTGCGTTGATAATTGGCATAAACATTGAAATTAGGCAGCTCCACAATGTCACCAAATGGCTATTCGTGACATTTTCAAATAAAGCCTCCAAAGGCGTCCACACTTCGAAAATTGCACCTCTCCACGTGCTAACATGTGATCAGTCAGAGCATAAAAACTATAGCAGGACTCCAGCTATAAATTCAAAACTTGGCATATATATGCAGGAGGCATGTATACAGATTTTGAGAAAGTGATTAGTTGTGAGATTCAAAGCCAGTTATACCACATGACATGGAAATATGTTCAAAATGTGAAATCGATAGAAAATTGCGATAATCCGCTCTCAGCGGCGATGAACGCGATTGCACAGCACAAAATGTGCATGTGACATAAACGTGCGTCCGTGTATTCAAATGATGGGTCTTTTTGCCAATAAATATTTATTAGATTGCCTACAAAGGCAAAAATGCATATTCGCGAATGTCCATTTTGACATTCGGCACATACGCGGTCCCCTCAGATTGCGTCGATAATCGGCACAAACATTGACCTTAGGCAGCTCCACAATGTCACCAAATGGCTATTCGTGACATTTTCAAATAAAGCCTCCAGGGGCGTCCACACTTTGTAAATGGCACCTCTCCACGTGTTAACATGTGATCAGTCAGAGCCATAGAAACTATAGCAGGACTCCACCTATAAATTCAAAACTTGGCATATATATGCAGGAGGCATGTATACAGATTTTGAAAAAGTGATTAGTTGTGACATTCAAAGCCAGTCACACCACATGACATGGAAATATTTCAAAATGTGAAATCGATAGAAAATTGCGAAAATCCTCTCAGCGGTGATAAACGCGATTGCACAGCGCACAAATGTGCATGTTACATAAACGTGCGTCCGTGTGCTCCAATGATGGGTCTTTTTGCCTATAAATATTTATTAGATTGCCTACAAAGGCAAAAATGCATATTCGCGAATGTCCATTTTGATATTCATTTTGATATTCGGCATATACGCGGTCCCCTCAGATTGCGTGGAAAATTGGCACAAACATTGACTTTAGGCAGCTCCACAATGTCACCAAATGGCTATTCGTGACATTTTCATATAAAGCCTCCAGGGGCGTCCACACTTTGAAAATGGCACCTCTCCACGTGTTAACATGTGATCAGTCAGAGCCATAGAAATTATAGCAGGACTTCACCGATCAATTCAGAACTTGGCTCCACCCGACACCCACGGTGAGTGCCCCGCGCCACCCGACACCCACGGCGAGTGCCCCGCTCCATCCGACACCCACGGTGAGTGCCCCGCTCCACCCGACACCCACGGCGAGTGCCCCGCTCCATCCGACACCCACGGTGAGTGCCCCGCTCCACCTGACACCCACGGTGAGTGTCCTGATCCATCCGGCACCCACGGTGAGTGCTCCGCTCCATCCACGGTGAATGCCCCTCTCCACCGACACCCACGGCGAGTGCCCCGCTCCATCCGACACCCACGGTGAGTGCCTCGCTCCATCCGACACCCACGATGATTTCCCGCTCCATCTGACACCCACGGTGAGTGGCCTGCTCCATCCGACACCCACGGTGAGTGCCCCGCTCCATCCGACACCCACGGTGAGTGCCCCGCTCCATCCGACACCCACGGTGAGTGTCCCGCTCCATCCGACACCCACGGTGAGTGCCCCGCTCCATCCACGGTGAATGCCCCTCTCCACCCGACACTCACGGTGAGTGCCTCGCTCCATCCGACACCCACGGTGAGTGCCCCGCTCCATCCGACACCCACGATGAGTGCCCGCTCCATCTGACACACACGGTGAGTGCCCCGCTCCATCCGACACCCACGGTAAGTGCCCCGCTCCACCCGTCACCCACGGTGAGTGCCCGCTCCACCTGACACCCACGGTGAGTGCCCCGCTCCACCCGACTCCCACGGTGAGTGCCCCGCTCCATCCACGGCGAATGCCCCTCTCCACAAGACACCCACGGTGAGTGCCCCGCTCCATCCGACACCCACGGTGAGTGCCCCGATCCATCCGACACCCACGATGAGTGCCCGCTCCATCCGACACCCACGGTGAGTGCCCCGCTCCATCCGACACCCACGGTGAGTGCCCCACACCACCCGACACCCACTGTGAATGCCCCGCTCCATCCGACACCCACGGTGAGTGTCCCACTATATCCGACACCCACGGTGAGTGCCCCGCTCCATCCACGGTGAATGCCCCTCTCCATCCGACACCCACGGTGAGTGCCCCGCTCCATCCGACACCCACGATGAGTGCCCCGCTCCATCCGACACCCACGGTGAGTGCCCCGCTCCATCCGACACCCACGGTGAGTGCCCCGCTCCATCCGACACCCACGGCGATTGCCCCGCTCCATCCGACACCCACGGTGAGTGCCCGCTCCATCCGACACCCACGGTGAGTGCCCCGCTCCATCCGACACCCACGGCGATTGCCCCGCACCACCCGACACCCACTGTGAATGCCCCGCACCACCCGACACCCACTGTGAATACCCTGCTCCACCCGACACCGATGGAGCAGTGTATTCGCCGTGGGTGTCGGATGGAGCGGGGCATTCACAGTGGGTGTCGGGTGGTGCGGGGAACTCACCGTGGGTGTCGGATGGAGCGGGGCATTCACCGTGGGTGTCAGATGGAGCGGGGCATTCACAGTGGGTGTCGGGTGGTGCGGGGCACTCACCATGGGTGTCGGATGGACCGGGACACTCACCGTGGGTCTCGGATGGAGCGGGGTACTCACCGTGGGTGTCGGATGAAGCGGGGTACTCACCGTGGGTGTCAGATGGAGCGGGGCACTCACCGTGGGTGTCGGGTGGAGTAGGGCATTCACCGTGGATGGAGCGGGGCACTCACCGTGTGTGTCGGGTGGAGCGGGGCACTCACCGTGGGAGTCGGGTGGAGCGGGGCACTCACCGTGGGTGTCAGGTGGAGCGGGCACTCACCGTGGGTGACGGGTGGAGCGGGGCACTCACCGTGGGTGTAGGATGGAGCGGGGCACTCACCGTGGGTGTCGGATGGAGTGGGGCACTCACCGTGGGGGTCGGATGGAGCGGGCACTCATCTTGGGTGTCGGATGGAGCGGGGCACTCACCGTGGGTGTCGGATGGAGCGAGGCACTCACCGTGGGTGTCGGGTGGAGAGGGGCATTCACCGTGGATGGAGCGGGGCACTCACCGTGGGTGTCGGATGGAGTGGGCACTCATCTTGGGTGTCGGATGGAGCGGGGTTCTCACCGTGGGTGTCGGATGGAGCGGGACACTCACCGTGGGTGTCGGATGGAGCGGGGTACTCACCGTGGGTGTCGGATGGAGCGGGGTACTCACCGTGGGTGTCGGATGGAGCGGGGCACTCACCGTGGGTGTCGGGTGGAGCGGGGCACTCACCGTGGGTGTCGGATGGAGCGGGGCATTCACCGTGGGTGTCAGATGGAGCGGGGCATTCACAGTGGGTGTCGGGTGGTGCGGGGCACTCACTGTGGGTGTCGGATGGAGCGGGACACTCACCGTGGGTGTCGGATGGAGCGGGGCACTCACCGTGGGTGTCGGATGGAGCGGGGCACTCACCGTGGGTGTCGGATAGAGCGGGGCACTCACCGTGGGTGTCGGATGGAGCGGGCACTCATTGTGGGTGTCTGATGGAGCGGGGCACTCACCGTGGGTGTCGGATGGAGCGGGGCACTCACCGTGGGTGTCGGTGGAGAGGGGCATTCACCGTGGATGGAGCGGAGCACTCACCGTGGGTGCCGGATGGATCGGGACACTCACCGTGGGTGTCGGATGGAGCGGGGCACTCACCGTGGGTGTCAGGTGGAGCGGGGCACTCACCGTGGGTGTCGGATGGAGCGGGGCACTCGCCGTGGGTGTCGGGTGGAGCGGCGCACTCACCGTGGGTGTCGGATGGAGCGGGGCACTCACCGTGGGTGTCGGGTGGCGCGGGGCACTCACCGTGGGTGTCGGGTGGAGCCAAGTTTTGAATTTATAGGTGGAGTCCTGCTATAATTTCTATGGCTCTGACTGATCACATGTTAACACGTGGAGAGGTGCCATTTTCGAAGTGTGGACGCCCCTGGAGGCTTTATTTGAAAATGTCACGAATAGCCATTTGGTGACATTGTGGAGCTGCCTAAGGTCAATGTTTGTGCCAATTTTCCACGCAATCCGAGGAGACCGCGTATGTGCCGAATATCAAAATGGACATTCGCGAATATGCATTTTTGCCTTTGTAGGCAATGTAATAAATATTTATAGGCAAAAAGACCCATCATTGGAATACACGGACGCACGTTTATGTAACATGCACATTTTTGCGCTGTGCAATCGCGTTAATCACCGCTGAGAGAGGATTTTCGCAATTATCTATCGATTTCACATTTTGAACATAATTCCATGCCATGTGGTGTGACTGGCTTTGAATGTCACAACTAATCACGTTATCGAAATCTGTATACATGCCTCCTGCATATATATGCCAAGTTTTGAATTTATAGGTGGAGTCCTGCTATAGTTTATATAGCTCTGACTGATCACATGTTAACACGTGGAGAGGTGCCATTTTCAAAGTGTGGACGCCCCTGGAGGCTTTATTTGAAAATGTCACGAATAGCCATTTGGTAACATTGTGGAGCTGCCTAAGGTCAATGTTTGTGCCGATTATCGACGTAATCTGAGGGACCGCGTATGTGCCGAATATCAAAATGGACATTCGCGAATATGCATTTTTGCCTTTGTAGGCAATCTAATAAATATTTATAGGCAAAAAGACTCATCATTGGAATACACGGACGCACGTTCGTGTCACATGTACAATTGTGTTGTGAGCAATCGCGTAAATCACCGCTGAGAGAGGATTTTCTCAATTTTCTATCGATTTCACATTTTGAACATATTTCCATGTCATGTGGTGTGACTGGCTTTGAATGTCACAACTAATCACTTTTTCAAAATCTGTATACATGCCTCCTACATATATATGCCAAGTTTTGAATTTATAGGCTATAGTTTCTATAGTTTCTATAGTCCTGCTATAGTTTCTATGGCTCTGACTGATCACATGTTAACACGTGGAGAGGTGCAATTTTCAAAGTGTGGACGCCCCTGGAGGCTTTATTTGAAAATGTCACGAATAGCCATTTGGTGACATTGTGGAGCTGCCTAAGGTCAATGTTTGTGCCGATTATCGACGCAATCTGAGGGGACCGCGTATGTGCCGAATATCAAAATGGACATTCGCGAATATGCATTTTTGCCTTTGTAGGCAATCTAATAAATATTTATAGGCAAAAAGACCCATCATTGGAATACACGGACGCACGTTTATGTAACATGCACATTGTTGCGCTGTGCCATCGCGTTAATCACCGCTGAGAGAGGATTTTCGCAATTTTCTATCGATTTCACATTTTGAATATATTTCCATGTCATGTGGTGTGACTGGCTTTGAATGTCACAACTAATCACTTTCTCAAAATCTGTATACATGCCTCCTGCATATATATGCCAAGTTTTGAATTTAAAGGTGGAGTCCTGCTATAGTTTATATAGCTCTGACTGATCACATGTTAACACGTGGAGAGGTGCCATTTTCAAAGTGTGGACGCCCCTGGAGGCTTTATTTGAAAATGTCACGAATAGCCATTTGGTGACATTGTGGAGCTTCCTAAGGTCAATGTTTTTGCCGATTCTCAACGCAATCCGAGGGGACCGCTATCTTAATGACCGTTTTTGCCCACAATGACCGCAAGCTTTGATCACCCATATCTCTTCTATTTTTGAACGTCACAGATAGACACATATATTTTCTGAAAGAGGAAGAAGAGCTCTAGTTGGCTGCCAAATTTGGTAAAAATCAACGGGGTCCGCCGATTTGACCTTGAACTATGAATGTCATTTTTGGACGCCATTTTGAATGTCATAACTGGAGGATATTATTTTTGAATTGAGCCTATTTTGTACTATGATTGTACACATTTTTATCGAAATCGACGGGGTCCGCCATTTTCATGACCTCAGATAACCCCAATGACCTTGAACTGTAACTGCCGATATCTCCTATGATTTTGAATGTCACAAATACACACATATATTTTCTGAGAGAGGAGAAACAGCTCTGTTAGTCTGCTAAATTTCATTATGATCAGTGTGTACCGCGGGTACCGTGAATGTGTCACGCGAATGTGAATGTGCACGTCGAACTAAATTGATGAACGTGCACGTCTGAATGTGGGCCAACTTCCGACGTTCATCAATTTAGTTACGTTCATCAATTTAGTTCGACGTGCACATTCACATTCGCGTGACACATTCACGGTACCCGCGGTACACACTGATCATGATTAAATTTGGCAGACTAACAGAGCTATTCCTCCTCTCTCAGAAAATATATGCGTGTATTTGTGACATTCAAAATCATAGGAGATATCGGCAGTTACAGTTCAAGGTCATAGGGGTTATCTGAGGTCATGAAAATGGCGGACCCCGTCGATTTCGATACAAATTTGTACAATCATAGTAGAAAATAGGCTCAATTCAAAAATAATATCCTCCAGTTATGACATTCAAAATGGCGTCCAAAAATGACATTCATAGTTCAAGGTCAAATCGGCGGACCCTGAGCTAGAATTGAATTGTTTCAAGTTTGTTCAAATTGATCCCAATTTATTAAAAAGTACAACAAATAAAGCATGCATAAAGCTTTATTTGTGTATAATGGCAGCATCATAAAGCGGCCGCACACTAGGCCATTCGGCGCGCGATATACTGCGACATTCCGCCTCGGAAAATCGCGTCGATACCGCTGAATATCGTCCTTGTTCCGGCGGATTCGGCGCTGTCTGCTCGCGAGATTCCGCCCCGCCGACATACAGCATGTCGCAACCTGTGCCTACAGTCTGTCACAAGGTAAATTAATGATGGTCATTTTTCGACGAAGATGTAAATTTAGAACCACGAAACTTTTACATAATAAATTTCACAGCGGCAAGAGCATGCTGTGCAAAATGTGCACCTCTGTCTTGCATAGATTCGCCACTGTTAGGCGGCCGCACACTAGGCCATTCGGCGCGCGATATGCTGCGACATTCCGCCTCGGAAAATCGCGGCGACACCGCTGAATATCGTCCTTGTTCCGGCGGATTCGGCGCTGTCTGCTCGCGAGATTCCGCCCCGCCGACCTACAGCATGTCGCAACCCAGGGGCGGATCCAGGATTTTCTAAGGCAGGGGGCTTCAGGCCTGAGGGCGGCATATTTCCTCGGTGACGGGGGCGGCATGGTGCCTTCCGAGGGCGGCATAATGCCTTCTGAGGGCGGCGATGTACCTTCCGAGGGCGGCATAATGCGTTGTGAGGGCGGCAAGATGTCTTCTGAGGGTGCCAGGGTGCCTTCCAAGAGTGCTACGATGCTGTTGGTAGACGCAAGAGCGCCCTGGCGGCCTCCCGAAAACGCTACGGCGCCTTCGGCGCCGGCAAATCCTATACAAAAATGGCGCCGCGGCGCCCTCGGGCATCCCGGCGCCGGCATGCCCGAGGGCGCCGTTTTCTAAGGCAGGGGGCTTCAGCCCCTACGGCCCCCCCTGGATCCGCCACTGTCGCAACCTGTGCCTGCAGCCTGTCACAAGGTAAATTAAAGGAAATAGTTCACCTTCAACATGGGTTTTGAACTGAAATAGCAGTTTTGTAGCCCGTGTTGAGAAATCCTTATCTGGAACTTTTCTTGGCTGAAAAGACTCCAGCCGAAGATATTTGACTTTTTGGCGAAGGAATATGGCGCATATATGATGTACCGTACCGTCTGAAAGTGTCAGCACTGCCATGGAGCATGCGCAGACCAATAACGCCCACCATAAAATCAATAATTTACCACCTTCTGTCCTGAATTGGCGCGATGTAGGACCATTTTTAAACAGAAAAAAAGAAACTGTATTAAAAAATATAATAAAATCGTGTTCTGAAAAATTTCCGAAGGTGAACTATTTCCTTTAAAGGGAAATAATGACCTTTTTCCACTAAAATGGAGTTGGCACTTGAAATCGCCAGACGAGATCAAAATATATTGTAAATTCATCACATTTCGCATGAAAACTTTCCTACCGAAAGATATTTCAAGTTAAAGTTGATAAGCGTTCCACACTTTTAACGACCGGTACTTGCACTATTTCTGACCTTTTGTCAAGTACTTTTGGTCCTCATCAAACTGCGGGCTTCTCCCGTATTGTTTTTTTACGCAATAGAGTGGAAAATATATTGTGCGTTCTGCTTGTTGTGATTATATGCCCGGCGATCTTCTAAAACTAACAGCGATTGGAAAAAGTGGCAATAAAATCGGAAGCTCATCGATGCACATCAACTCGGCATAGTTAGTGGTTGCGACCCTCAATTTTTGCAAATCGATTCATTTGTTTTCAACATTAGGAGTTGTGTATAGTTTGTTTGTGGCTGTATATAACACTATGCTTTATTTTATCATGAAAAATAAGAATTTTCCCCCAAAAAACTAACGAACAATAACACAAAACTGGCAATTAAATCAGAAGCTCATCGATGCACATCGACGGCGACCTATTTAGCGTCGGCGATTTGTTTACAAAGTCATTGTCATGCTTTTCGGCGCACTTAACCATCTCGGCGCACTTGGCGAGTTGTTCCTGATTAGTATACCCAAGTCCCGTAGCAGGCTTTGTTAATGACGTCACTGGTGCTATTCTTGTGTAGCATTGCAAAATATATCTGATTTCGAGTTGAAAGCTAATTAAAGACTTATTCAAATTATTGTTTTTAAGTTTGAATTTTCTTGTTAATCATTATTAAAGGTATTTTAGCACTGTATTTCATAGTAGTTGACACTTCAGAAACTTGTGACGTAATAATATTGTATCCAATATGCATTTCCCTCACCTTTTGCTATTGTGGCGCAGTGCCGAGTGCTTTGCGAATACTAGCTTGCCTGGGGTTCAATTCATTCCGCTCTTATTTTATTCGAGTTGGTATAGTTTGCATGTTGTTGTTATTCATGACTTATACTGATAGTCAGTCATGCATCACGGATGCTTCACGGATTGCTTCACGAATCAGAGCGCTGCTCGAACGCACGCTAGTAGCGCTTTCGTTCTCCATGGCAACCAGGCGTCCGCCAATCAAAAGCCAGAAAGGTAATACGTTCTGGCTTTTCATTGGCTGACGCCCGAGCGCTGCTCGGGTGTCCGAGCAGCGCTCAGTTTGATCGGAAATGTCACAGAGCCTCCACAAATGCCGCACTCGATGTTAACAATGGTAGGGAAGGACGAATTTGTCAATGACCTTCATGAAGTACACAAGGTACTTGTTTTGTATTTTTTCCAAACTTACAACTTTCAATATGGGAATAATTTTATTTAATTCTTAAATTTAAATACAATAATTGTAAAATCATAGCGGTAGCCTAAGAAATTGTTGCTAACAAAATCAAAAGGTCATTATTTCCCTTTAAAGGAAATAGTTCACCTTCGGAAATTTTTTCCGAACACGATTTTATTATATTTTTTTATACAGTTTCTTTTTTTCTTTTCAAAAATGGTCCTACATCGCGCCAATTCAGGATAGAAGGTTGTAAATTATTAATGTTATGGTGTGCGTTATTGGTCTGCGCATGCTCAGACCAGTGCTGGCACTCTCAGACGGTACGGTATATCATATATGCGCCGCATTCCTCATCCTTTCATCGACATCGAACCTTCGGACGCCTTCTAGCCAGCCTTCTCCAGCTCTCCACCGCTTCCGGGTGCGGGACCCTGTCCACGTGCATGTGGCAGGGTCGTTAGACCCTTAGATAGGTAGCCTTTATATATTTTTCAGTAGGTAACGTAATTTCCACAATTTGCAAGGTAGAGAACCCGCTTCATTCTTTAGATTAATTGCAGCTGGCAACACGTTCTACCGTGTGTGCCACATTAACGTAACTTAGGTTATTCATTAAACTTTCCCCTCCCTCCTCCGGTCATGGCGACCTCCCCGCCCCTCCGTCCCCTCATGGCGACTTCCCCGCCCCTCCGTCCCCTCATGGCGACCCCCCGCACGGCCCCCTTCAGGAGTCTCTCCCCTCCCGTCCTGGCGCGCGGCCCCGAGCCCCCCCCCCCCGGACGGTCCCCCTGGACCCCCCGGCTTCCCTCAGGAGCCTCGCCCGGACCGACCCGGAGCTTGGCTCCCCCAGCACCTCCCCACCCGACGGGCCTGCTCTCCTCCTCATTCAGAGGAAGGATGAAGTGCACACGAGGCACTTCAACCCGTTCGCGGTGCGCCGCCAACTGGTCGCCCTCTGCGGAGAGGTGGCCAGCGCGCGCTCCATCCGTTCCGGCGCTCTGCTGGTTCAGACCCTGTCTGGCCAGCAGACTGCCACCCTCCTAGCCATCCCGTCTTTCATGGACAAGGCTTGTGAGGTGATGGCCCCCGACCACATGAATTCCTGCCAGGGATTCATCCTGTGCCCCGAAGTCAGCAATCTGACTGAGACCGTGCTCCTCCAAGAGCTCGTGACTCAGGGGGTGACAGAAGTGGTCCGGATGCGGTCTAAGCGACCAGGCCCCAACCCCATGGTCCGGCTGCGTTTCCGGGGCTTACAGCTCCCGGAACGCATCTACTGTGGCTACATAGTAGTCACAGTCAAGGAGTGGACCCAAGGGCCACTGCAGTGTAGAGCCTGCTGGCGGTTTGGCCACCACCAGCGTCAGTGCCACGCCCGCCAGTCCATCTGCGGGAAGTGCGCCGAGACGCACGACACAGCCCAATGTGTCGGTGGCGATACCGCAGCCACTCGCTGCGTGTCGTGCGGGGGCGCCCACCCCGCATGGTCCCGTGACTGCCCTGCCCGAGCGACAGCCGCCGAGCAGACCCGGGCCCGCAAGGCGCCCCCCCCCCCACCCCACCTCCCATCCCAGCGCTGGCCCCCAGCGTCTGGCCCCTGCTGCCCCCATCCCACCGAACCCCACCCGCGCCCCCCCGTCGGACCTTAAGTGGGTCCACCCCACCGGTGTCACCGCCTGCCACGACACAGCGGCGGCAGTGTGCACCCCCACCGACGGCAGAGCAGGCCGAGCCCCACCCCATCTCAGCCGAGTCCCTTCTGGACTCTGGCAGTGCCCCAGCGGCACCCACTCCCACCCCCGCCGAATCACTGGCGGAGTCCCCCGGTCGAGTCCTCTGACGCTGACGCTGAGGACTCTGACGCCTCTCTAATCAGAGCCGTCACCCGCCAACTCCCAAACTCCCACCCTCCTCCTCTATCTGAAGACAGTCGGTCCCTCACCCTCTCCCCGCCATCCCTCCCCTCCCCCCACCCTCCTTCCCAGCTCCATCGCCCTATAATACAGGATAGCCCCTCCCCCCAGCCCCTCTGAACGTAACCGCTACCGCCACAATTTGAGACGGTTCAACAAGAAACAATAAATCACCTCCAACAAAATACTTCATTAAGTTATTTCTGACTAACTGTTAAATCGTGCTGCTGCTGACGTGGGAGTTGCGCGTTGGCTGCCGGTGTCTTGTTGCGGGGGCCCCCTGCTGGATCTCGGCCGCGCGGCGAAGGGCTCTTCGTTGCGTGGCTGATTTGGCGGGGGATTTCTGCGATGGGACGCCGATGGTTGATGTGCGGTTTTGCGTTGGCGGCGGCATGATTCCCTGCCAAACCAGTCAGAAATAACTTCCTGACTAACTGTTAAATCAAGTTGCTGCTGACGCGGGAGTTGCGTGTTGGCTGCCGGTGTCTTGTTGCGGGGGCCCCCTGCTGGATCTCGGCCGCGCGGCGAAGGGTTCTTCGTTGCGTGGCTGATTTGGCGGGGGATTTCTGCGATGGGACGCCGATGGTTGATGTGCGGTTTTGCGTTGGCGGCGGCATGATTCCCTGCCAAATCAGTCGCGCAACGAAAGGTTCCATTGGAATTCGTTGTTCATTTCTTAACGTAATGCTCCTCCCAACCCTCCTCTCCCCTCTGCTCCGCTCTTGCCAAAGCCGAGTAATTGAACACCCGCCCCTGGTCACGGACGCTGATGCTGCTCCGCGGTGCGGTGGCCGCTGCGTTGCGGTGCAGTGTGCGCTGCGCTGCGCTGCGATGCCGTGTCCGCTGCGCTGCGGTGCAGTATGTTAAATCATGTTGCTGCCGACGCGGGGTTGCGTGTTGGCTGCCGGTGTCTTGTTGCGGGGGGCCCCTGCTGGATCTCGGCCGCGCGGCGAAGGGTTCTTCGTTGCGTGGCTGATTTGGCGGGGGATTTCTGCGATGGGACGCCGATGGTAGATGTGCGGTTTTGCGTTGGCGGCGGCATGATTCCCTGCCAAATCAGTCGCGCAACGAAAGGTTCCATTGTAATTCGTTGTTCATTTCTTAACGTAATGTTCCTCCCAACCCTCCTCTCCCCTCTACTCCGCTCTTGCCAAAGCCGAGTCGTTGAACACCCGCCCCTGATAACAGATGCCGATGCTGCGCTGCGGTGCGGTGGCCGCTGCGCTGTGGTGCGGTGCTCACTCCACTGCGCTGCGGTGTGGTGTCCGCTGCGCTGCGGTGCAGTATGTTAAATCATGTTGCTGCCGACGTGGGGTTGCGTGTTGGCTGCCGGTGTCTTGTTGCGGGGGCCCCCTGCTGGATCTCGGCCGCGCGGCGAGGGCCGTACGCACCATTCGTGACGTGGCTGATTTGGCGGGGGATTTCTGCGATGGGACGCCGATGGCTGATGAGTGGTTTTGCGTTGGCGGCGGTTTGATGAACACCCGCCCCTGATCACAGATGCCGATGCCGCGCTGCGGTGCGGTGGCCGCTGCGCTGCGGAGCGGTGCCCTATCCACTGCGCTGCGGTGCGGTGTCGACTGCGCTGCGGTGCGGTATCCACCCCGTCAAACTTTTTTACACTGTTAGGTGATAGTTATCTTATATTGATAGGTCCCCTCTTAGATTATCTCTACCAAACACGTTTAGCTAAACAAATATAACAGGGTTTTTTTGCCTTGCGCATTTTTGGCCCACTGCGCAGGTTTTTCCCCTTTGCTATAGACGCTGGGTTTTTATTATTCAGGACTTTTCGCCCAGCTAAACACACCCCACAACCAGGTCTCGCCGAGGCGCCGGAGCCAGGGAGACTGGCAACAGTCTCCCGTTGTTGCAATGACGGCACCCCCACGGCTCCATCAACTCTGACACTGTACAAGTATTATTCCCAGGCCCAGGCAGGTGGTCGACAGGCATCACCTAACACTTGCTATGACACCCCCACACCTTCATTGCTTGGTCCTTGGTCAGTGCAGGGGCCGGTAGTGCGATTAGGCTCTCGCTCACGGCATCGCACTGACCTACAATACGCTATCACACACACACACCCGAATGTGCTCAATACCTGAGATACTTACAACATGACTCTGCACACGCTTGAGGACCGTGTCGCGGCAGTTGTAGCACACTCGGAGCACCTACACTACCACACTAGATCCGATTTGTCACACCAGATCTGATCTGGAGTGTGCTCCAGGCACCACGACATAACTCGCTGCACACGGTTCCCGGGAGAGTATATTCTTTTAGATGGCAGAGAATTGCACCCCCGCGGGACCGGCCGCGGCGAGTTATGTTGAGCACACTCCGAGCACCCACACAACCACTGACCAGACCGACCTGACCTGTCACCTGCTTTGTGTGTGTATGAAATATATTGTGTATGTATGTGTCTCGTGTTTTATTTTAACTTTGACTTTGAACGAAATACTTAACGTAAGATAGACTTTAGATTTACTGTGAACAATTCACTTAACGTAAAATAGCTACCCTATTCCCTTGCTTGCTCGGGTTCCCATAAACCGACTAACGTAACTATTTGCCTGGCAAATTGCCAGAAGTAATTTCCCCAAACCCGGGAAATGGCTATAGGCCGGACCGGGTAAAAAAGAAGAAGAAAAAGCCGCATTCCTTCGCCAAAAAGTCAAATATCTTCGGCTGGAGAGTCTTTTCAGCCAAGAAAAGTTGCAGATAAGGATTTCTCAACACGGGCTACAAAACTGCTATTTCAGTTCAAAATCCCATGTTGAAGGTGAACTACTTCCTTTAATGATGTCCATTTTTCGACGAAGATGTAAGTTTAGAACCACGAAACTTGTACATAATAAAGTTCACAGCGGCAAGAGCATGCTGTGCAAAATGTGGATCTCTGTCTTGCATAGATTCGCCACTGTTAGCCTGATCAATTTTGTTGTTCGCGGCTCCGCGGCGTTCAGTCGCGGCAACCCCCCTTCAAATGCCACGTGACCATAACGGGGCGGAGCATGACCATATATGGCAGGTCCAGAGGTTTATTTTTTTGGCGCACTTCGGCTATTGTTTTGCCGCACTATTATTTTGCCGGTGTAGGGGTGTAGGTATTGATCACGTGATACATTTATGATTTCTAAACAGTCAACTCCTCGTATTAATTTATTACTGACCAATCTATCAATATTGGTCAGCAATAAATTAATATGAGGGGTTGACGTTATATATGTCAATATGAATGTTAACAATTTCGTATTGCATCAGCTGAGGGCGGGCTTGGTCACATGATAAATGCAGCCATGTTTTGTATGTATTGAATAGGGAGGGTCTAAAAAACTGTCCAGATTAGCAGGCAAGCCCATGCTCCGAAACTACTGGACCGATCTGAGTGATTTTTTCACCATTCAATTCCAACTGGTCGGAATGGGTGCCGTTTGGGTTTTATATACTTTATTCTAATCTAAATGAACCAAATTGGATACAAACCTGTAGTTCAATTTGTCAGGCAAGCCTATGCTCCGAGGCTATGGGACCGATCTGCGTGATTTCTGCACCATTCGATGCGGCATGGTGCAAAACGGTGCCGTATTTCGTTTTTTTACAGATTGGTTCACTTTAAATGGACCAAATCGGACCAAAACCACCAAAAACCGTTGCAGGCAAGCCCATGTTCCGAGGCTATGGAACCGATCTGAATGGTTTTTTCACCATTCGATCCGGCGTGGTCCAAAACGATGCCCTCTTGCGTTTTATACAGATTGGCTTACTCTAAGTGGACGAAATTGGACAAAAACCACCAACAACTGCTGCAGGCAAGCCCATGCTCCGAGGCTATGGGACTGATCTGCGTGATTTCTTCATCATTCGATTCGGCGTGGTCCAAAACGGTGCCTTTATGCGTTTTATACAGATTGGTTTACTATAAGTGGACCAAATTGGACAAAAAACACCAACAACTGTTGCAGGCAAGCCCATGCTCCGATGCTATGGGACTGATTTGCGTAATTTCTTCATTCGATCCGGCGTGGTCCAGAACGGTGCCAATTTGCGTTTTATCCAGATTGGTTCACTATAAGTGGACCAAATTAGGTCAAAACCACCACAAACCGTTGCCATTGGTATGGAGCTGTCCGCTCCGGAGCCATGCTACTGCAAAATATGAAGGTGAAAAAAAAAACATAAAAAACTCCAATTATTTGTGCACATCGCCCTATGATTACTTTTGTCTCAACGGGCTGGCATCATGCTTCGTTTTACATTAGTGATTACGCTTCCACGACTCGTGTGTCGTGTGTCGTGTATCGTGCATCGTGCATCGTGCATCGTGCATCGTGCATGCTGTGCCGCGTTTGTTGGCCGCCCGCCCCGTGTGTACTGACCGCCCGCCGAGACTGTACCTTGTCGGAGGCTGTATAGGACAGAGGCTGTACGGGGCGGGGCTACCGGCGGCAGCCATGCTTCCCGCTCTCTTGACTGGTGGGGCTCGGGGCGTTTGGACGTTCGTTTTGCGCGCGCTTCTAATACAAGCTATTTCGGCATCAATATGCCTGGAGACGAAGTGTCGGCGAGCAGTGCGAGTGGAGACTCGACTGCTAGTGCTCGTGGACTCGACGTGCGTGTCATCGTCGAGTATGATGGCAGCGGCGATGTGGTGGAGTGGTGGACGCGCGCGGAGCTGCTGTGCAAGCATCGTGGCGCAGACCTCAGCGAGGTGCTTCCCCTGCGCCTCACCGGTGGAGCCTTCTCGGTGTGGGCGCAGCTGTCGACCGCGGACCGCGGCTCTCTGGAAGCGGTGCAGTCCGCTCTCTTCGCGGCGTTCGCCTTAGACAGTCTCGCCGCCTATGACGCCTTCGTCGGCCGTCGTCTTCAGGCGGGAGAGTCTGCCGACGTCTACTTGGCGGACCTGCGACGGCTGGCGGAGCTGTTTGGTGGCGTGCCTGACCGCGTTCTGTCCTGTGCGTTCGTGAATGGTCTACCGGACTCCGTGAGGCAAGTGATCCGGGCAGGTTCGCGCGCCGAGGCTCTGGACCTCCCAAGTGTCGTTGCTCGTGCGCGCGCCGTCCTGAGTGACGACCGCGTCGCGGCGGCGGCGGCGGCGGCGGCGACGGCAGCGCCGCCACGCGGCGGAGAGGGAAGCCGCGCCGGAAAGCTGGGCCCGGCGGGGGCGGCGGCGCGCGCCCCGAGGCGCCCGCGTCCGCGCCAGTGCTGGACGTGCGGTCAGGTGGGTCACCTGGCGGCCAGCTGCCCGGAGGGAAACGGCGCGGGAAACGGTGCGTCAGCGCCAGCGCCGTTTCCCGCGCAGTGAGGGGAGCGCTGCCGGTGGTTCGACTGCTGCTGAACGGACGACCCTGTGACGTGCTCATCGACACGGGATGCACGCACAACCTCGCCTTCGTGGACGCGTGTGGACAATGGGACCGGCAGAAAGTGGTGGTGACGACCATGAGCGGTGACGCTGTTCTAGGGCTGGGCGTGGGCCGAGTGACGGTTGGCAGCGCTGGCCGTGAGAAGGTCCTGTCGGTGCTCGTGGTGGCGTCGCGGCCAATGGGCGTGGACATGATTCTCGGAATGTCTGGCGTCACAGCCCTCGGTGGGTTGAGCGTGCGAGGGCCGACGGACGTGAGGATCGAGGCGTTCGCCGGCGGAGCACTGGCGCGCCTACCGGCGGCCGGCGGAGCGGAGTCGCGACCGGGCGGCACCGAGTAGGCCGCGGCGCGCCTGGCCGCCGCCGGCACGACAGCCGGAGGAGCGGAGGCGCGGCCGGGCGGCACCGAGCAGGCCGCGGCGCGCCTGGCCGCCGCCGGCACGACGACCGGAGGAGCGGAGGCGCGGCCGGGCGGCACCGAGCAGGCCGCGGCGCGCCTGGCCGCCGCCGGCACGGCGGCAGATCGTCGGGATGCCGCGCCAGTGGCTGGAACGGGCGAGACCTCGGAGCTGACGGTCGACGCCAAGGACTTCACGGCGAGGTTCGACGGCGGCACGCGATCTTGGACAGTGGCCTGGAAGTGGGCGGACGGCGTCGGGCCGGACTGTTTGACAAACCGCGTGGCCGAGTACCGGGTGCCCTCCTCAGTGCGTCAGGAGTACGATGAGGAGCTCGAGATGTGGCTGACGAACGGTTGGCTGCGGCCATATGACGAGGAGGAGGACGGCCCTCCGCGCGGTCTCGTGCCCCTGATGGCCGTTCCTCAGGCCAAAAGGTTGCGCCCGGTGCTGGACATGCGAAAATTGAACGGACACGTCGCCGCGTACACTGCCGACGCGGACGTGTGCGCCGACCGTTTGCGGAAGTGGCGCCGCCACGGTCGTCGTGTGGCCGTCGTGGACCTGCGTCGGGCGTACCTCCAGCTTCGTCTCGACCGAGGCTTGTGGCCGTATCAGACGGTTATCATTCGCGGTCAGCGGTTCTGCCTGACCCGACTTGGATTTGGTCTCAACGTGGCGCCAGCGGTGATGAAGGCCGTGGTGAAGATCGTCATGGCGCAGGACGCGGACGTGCAGCGGGCAGTCTGTCCCTACGTAGACGACCTGCTGGTGGACGAGGGCGTACTCAGTGCCGAACGTGTAGTGGAGCACTTTGGTCGCTTCGGGCTCGACTGCAAACCGCCGGCGCGCGCAGGAGACGGTGCTCGGATGCTCGGGCTTCACGTTCAGCGCGTGGCGGGTGAGCTGCTGTGGTGTCGAGACAGCGCCGTCCCCGGGCCGCCGGACCGCGTGACGCGCCGTGCGGTGTTCGCCTGGTGCGGCAGGCTGGTGGCCCACCTCCCCGTCTGCGGCTGGCTGCGGCCCGCCGCCGCCTGGCTGAAGCGGCGTGCCAATGCAGTCACGCGCGGCTGGGACGACGTGACGG
The DNA here is from genome assembly GCA_036785665.1 of Chirona hameri. Taxonomy (NCBI): domain Eukaryota; kingdom Metazoa; phylum Arthropoda; class Thecostraca; order Balanomorpha; family Balanidae; genus Chirona; species Chirona hameri. The sequence goes on along the minus strand of JAXIVJ010006444.1, from coordinate 35,249 downwards.
CTGACGCGACACTGCGGGACCAGATCTCGCACGTGCACGCCCGGCTGTCGGCCGCGGACCCAGCACGCGGCCAGTGGTGCTGGATCGGGGACCGGGCGACCGTCTGGACGGATGCCAGCCGGGGTGAACCTGGCCGTGGCCTGGGGAGTGAGTGATATCGACTTGCGAACAGACTCGGCTGCAGTGCATCGCTGGGTCGATGACGCGCTGAGCGGCCGCGCCCGTCTGCGGACGCGAGCGGCCGGCGAGATGCTCATCAGGCGTCGCGTCGATTTCGTTCGGCAGCTGGCCGAGGAACTGCAGCTCAAGATAACCATCACGCTGGTTCGCTCTGCGGAAAACCTCGCCGATGCGCTGACGCGAGTGCCGAAGGTATGGCTGCGTGACTCGAGGGGAGCCGACGATGAAGACGCGGGGGGAGCCGACGATGAAGCCGTGAGGTCGGCTGCCCGCGACGGGGCGGTGGCCGGCGCCGGCGTGTCACAGGCCGTCACCGGTCCTGATGTGGCTCTTCAGTCGTCGGTCGAGTCTGTGCACGAGCGAGCGGGTCATCCTGGCGTCCGCCGGACGCTATTCTTCGCGCGACGTGATGTGTCCCGTGACGTTGCCAGAGCGCTGGTGCGTGCGGTCGTGGAGAGGTGTGATGTGTGCCGCGCGATCGACCCGGCACCAGTGCGGTGGCGGCACGGCTCGCTGGGTGTGGCGGCAACCTGGGAGCGCGTCGCGATGGACGTAACCCATCATCAGGGGCGGAACTATCTCTCAGTCATTGACTGCGGACCGTCGCGGTTCACCGTCTGGCGCCCGCTGGGTCGTGCCGACGCGACTGAGGTCGTTGGCCAGCTGGAGCAGGTGTTCCTAGAGCGCGGCGCACCGGCCGAGATCCTAACGGACAACGATACCGTGTTCCGGGGCCGACGACTCGCCTCGTTCGCGGCGCGGTGGGGGATCACGCTGCGGTTCCGCGCCGTGCATGAACCGGGCGGCAACGGCGTAGTGGAACGCTGCCACAGAACGATAAAGGTGATAGCAGCGAGGAGGCGGTGCCCGGTGACGGAAGCCGTCCACCTGTATAACATCACGCCTCGCGAGGGTCTGACGGCGGAGACTGCGCCCGCGGCGGGAATCTACCGCTACGCAGTGAGAGACTGTGTCCGGCCAGCGCAAGTGGGAGGCCACGCCCACGAGGACGGCGAACCTCAGCATCCACCGGCGCCCCCGCCCGACGGCGCGCGGTTCCGGGTCGGTGATCGGGTATGGATGCGGCGCCGCGGCACTCGCTGCACCGAGACGTCGCGACGCGGGACTGTGACAGGCGTGGTCTCGCAGCAGGTCCTAGAAGTGGACGGAGTGCCGTGGCACGTCCGCAGCTTACGACCACGGTACGAGGCGGCGTCGGACGGCGACAGTGACGAGGCGGCATCGGACGGCGACAGTGACGAGTCGCTGCCGTTGTTCGTGGGGCGCCAGCCGGCTGTGCAGCGGAGGGAGGACGGCACGGCGGACGGGGCGGCGTCTCCGGGCGAGAGGGACGCGGCTTCGCCGATAGCGGACGGACCGGCCGAGACGGCCAGCGATTCCCGGTCCCGTCGCGGCGAACGGGCGCGACGACCGCCGCCGCCTTGTCGCTGCTGCACGGACCCAGTCGCGTGACTTCGCGTTCGGTTGGTTTTGTGGGTGATTTGCTCGATGTGAAGGGTGATTGATCGTCGCGTGATTCTTAAGGATCAGGGGGGAGTGTGTCGTGTATCGTGCATCGTGCATCGTGCATCGTGCATCGTGCATCGTGCATCGTGCATGCTGTGCCGCGTTTGTTGGCCGCCCGCCCCGTGTGTACTGACCGCCCGCCGAGACTGTACCTTGTCGGATGCTGTATAGGACAGAGGCTGTACGGGGCGGGGCTACCGGCGGCAGCCATGCTTCCCGCTCTCTTGACTGGTGGGGCTCGGGGCGTTTGGACTTTCGTTTTGCGCGCGCTTCTAATACAACTCGCTATGTTAATCCAATGGGAGTTTCGGCACGTGGAAAAAGTTAAGGTCCAAAAAAGCGGAGGAGCCCCGGGAGTGGTTGCACGTGCTATACTCTAGTGGCTAACTCGAAATCTTGCTGATCGTTTCATAATCGCTTGGTCACGTGATTTTGTCATATGGCACAACCTTATCTTTACAGACCTTGAGTCGCGGAAAAAAGCTCGTTCGAATCAGGCCGTTGTCATCCCAATGCCTCTAAAGCCCGGTCCTCACCGCACCCGTCAGTGCCGGCCCCGACCCTGTTACGCCGCCCGCGCCCGCCTGGACAATGGTCCTGACCCCTTCTGTCCCCTCCGGCGATCCCCAAGTAGACATTCCTGACGGGTGCGGTTAGGACCGGGGACCATTGGGGCGGCAAAGAGACGCCCGTCTGACGTCCGTGGACACGCGGGGGAAACTCGGATCTATTCCGACTTTGAGCGTCCGTCCGCTGGGGTCGGCAGCCAAACGCGACCCGCTTGGGAGGGGGCAGATTTTGCACACCTGTCTATCTCCCAAACCAATTGTCGGATCGAGACGAAACATGTGGCAATCGACATATTTAAACGAGATGGATCTAATGGGTACTTAGGATTCTTAAGTTAAGGTCAAATATGAATATGAGCCCGTACTTTTTGTTTACAATTTCGCTAAAAACTTTACATTTTTAAAGAATAGTCTATTTTAGGACAAAGGACAGCTGACGCAGCTTCGCAGACAACTTTATTAATTCAAGAAACGACAGTGTATCCATCCGCAGCTATACGCCCGTGCCTGACAGGGTCGCTTTCCGGCGGACGCAAACAGCTGACCCGCGCGGCTCCCGGGTGCCTACCTGGACAAGGGGGCGGAGTGGACAGACCAGCCCGACTTTTGCGCCGTCCGTCCGGGCGCGTGCGCCGCGCGGCCGTCCGAATGGGTCGGGTGCGGTGAGGACCGGGCTTAACATGTTTGCATCATCTGCACAAGTGACGTCATCATGCGAACAACTTTCAATAGCTATTCAATTTCATAAGCCATTCTTTTGCTGAAATGTAAGCTTTCTGCAGCTTAATATTCAATTTTGATCCTTTTTACTACATCACATCAGTTAACTTGCTGTGCTATATATATTTATTATGTTCTGACTAGACAGCGGCTTAGGTGACTGTCACCATGGATTGCAGCATTTCAAGCCTGATTGTGTGAGTTGTTTCGTGCGTGGCGCATGAGAGGCAGTACAAAATTTGATTGTGAATAGTAAAATCCAGCAAGATCCCCGCTGTTTTTGTTTGCAAGTAATTCATGTACCTAATTAATTTAGTTTGTTAAATGTTGTTTGTAAGAGTGACTACTGTTGGCTGCCATAGATGAGCTTTTAAAACTGTTCTTTGTTAGCATAACTCATACAGTGTCAAGCTTAGGTATTCATGCGATTGCCTGCCCAGTGGCTGAAGATTAGGTTTAGGTTTAGGTTTATATTTGTGAGCTAGATTAGATAGGATCTATTTGAAACTGTGCCCCTTTGGAAATAGGACCCAAAGGGCTCTATTTCGAGAGAAAAAATGACTGATTTGTTATTCATTTTTTAGATTTGTTTTGTTAAAATATGCCCCTCTAAAAATATAGTGGGCCAAATCTGTTGGTTTTGTTTTTGTTATAGTGGGGGTACCTTATGTCCCTTATAAAAAAATTGCCCCCTCCTGGAGTGAATCCTGGGTATGCTACTGTACAAGGCCCACCACCTATGTTTTGGGGTTTTATCAGGCAAACCCGTAAAAATGTCTTGCCACTTCAAGGAGCCAAATAACAAGTACCTACTGTAACAGGAAAATCCACATTAAAAAAGCTGCAAAGGCAAAAAATGGGGTGTACTTTTTTAGTCATTTCAGCCAAACTCCCACTAAACAATTATCGCTGGCGCCCCTGGGCACAGGTGACAATTGACATAGTTTTGCTCAGTGTATAGCAATGTTGGAACAATACAAACTGCAAGCTGACATCTTTTCTTTTTTGATATCCGAAAAAAAGGTTGAAAAGCTAAAAAAAAATACAAGTAAAGAAATCATTAAAAATTGTGAGGTTGCAAAATAAAGTGGCCCAAATACGGGAAGAAATTTGAAATTGGGGTAGGTAAGGTCTGCTAAAAACGGTTTCCCCCCCCCCCCCACCCCCAAAAAAAAATTAACAGCTGGATCTGCCCTTGTTGAGTACAATTACCCTGGTGGGAAATTAAAAGCATACAAATTACAACTTGAATGTCCCACCTGGATATTCTATTTTATATAGTATTATTATATTCACACATTAGTTTGTTGTGCAGTTATCATTGGGACTATTGCCTATGAATTAATGTTAGCATTATCATCTAACTGTGAATTTCCATTTTACAGGTGCACAAGAATGGGGCATGTGTGTGCTGTGGCAACATGCAAGACATGGTGTGGAGGAAAAAAGAAGCAAGATCCTTCTGTCAACTTTTTTAAATTCCCGAGAGATAGGAATGTATGGAGTATCTGGCTTGCAAAATGTAAGAGGGCTGATACAGTTGATCCAACCAACTCCTTCATCTGCTCAAACCACTTTTTGGCTGATGACTATGATCCTGGCTACCTCATGTGAGAGCCGCTGCCTGGTGTGAGAGCCGTCGCTGCCTGGTGTGAGCCGTCGCTGGTTGAGGGCGAGCAGCCGCTGCCTGGTGTGAGAGCCGTCGCTGCCTGGTGTGAGCCGTCGCTGGTTGAGGGCGAGCAGCCCCTGTCTGGTGTGAGAGCCGTCGCTGCCTGGTGTGAGCCGTCGCTGGTTGAGGGCGAGCAGCCGCTGTCTGGTGTGAGAGCCGTCGCTGCCTGGTGTGAGCCGTCGCTGGTTGAGGGCGAGCAGCCGCTGCCTGGTGTGAGAGCCGTCGCTGCCTGGTGTAAGCCGTCGCTGGTTGAGGGCGAGCAGCCGCTGCCTGGTGTGAGAGCCGTCGCTGCCTGGTGTGAGCCGTCGCTGGTTGCGGGCGAGCCGTCGCTGCCTGGTGTGAGTGCCGTCGCTGGGTGCGGGCGAGCAGCCGCTGCCTGGTGAGAGCCGTCGCTGGTTGCGGGCGAGCAGCCGCTGCCTAGCGTGAGTGCCGTCGCTGGGTGCGGGCGAGCAGCCGCTGCCTGGTGTGAGCCGTCGCTGGGTGCGGGCGAGCCGTCGCTGGGTGCGGGCGAGCCGTCGCTAGGTGCGGGCGAGCCGTCGCTGCCTGGTGTGAGAGCCGTCGCTGGGTGCGGGCTAGCAGCCGCTGCCTGGTGAGAGCCGTCGCTGGGTGCGGGTGAGCAGCCGCTGCCTGGTGTGAGAGCCGTCGCTGTGTGCGGGCGAGCCGTCGCTGGGTGCGGGCGAGCCGTCGCTGGGTGCGGGCGAGCCGTCGATGGGTGCGGGCGAGCCGTCGCTGCCTGGTGTGAGAGCCGTCGCTGGTTGCAGGCGGCGGATGACCCTGTCCAGGAGCCCTGCAGCTCGGGACGCTCTAGAACTGTTGCCAGGCGGTCGATTCCTCGTCCGGGTCCGGTGCCATCTTCGGCGCCGGTATTGTCACGCGTCACCGGACCCTGTTTCTTGCTCCGTGACTTTGTGTAATTATTATGTCTTAAATGCTTATGTCTTAATGTCTGAAATGCTGTAATGCTTGTGTTTATATCTATAAATATGTCTTCCGCCGTTGCCTCAGCTATGCTGCTTAGTGTGTTGCTGCAAGCAGGGAAGCGATGGTTGATACTCCGCCACGGGCCACCCAGATGCGAATTCGGAACATTTTGGTTTCAAGTCGCTCGCGTTAACGAGCGACTTCCCTTACGCCGCCATCGGCGGCCTAAGGGAATTTACAACAACAGCCGAGTCTAGGCTGGACTGTGTGAGACGCATGTGACTTGTGAGGCGCCTGAAGCTTTTCGGTTCGGCTAACGTGCGAACCGATAAACTGTATCTCAACCGGGTATCCAAGTGAGGGGACGCGCGCCTCTGCATACCGGTCCCCCACACCGACATTGGCCAGTTTATTCTGTCTGTTCGGGGCCGTATTTAAATTGCTGGCTGGCTGGGGTCTGCTGGACTCCCTTGGGACAGGTTGACTGAGAGTCTGCAGTTGTCTCCGGTACACATTAGTAACTCTACTTATGTAGAACACAGGCACGTAGCGAGGATTTTCCTCAAGGGAATGGGGTGAACGTCATATTTGGTCGAAATCGCTTGTTTTGCATGCGATTTTTTTGGGTTATAGTCGCCCATATCTAACGTTGAATCCGTCGCTGCGGGCCGTCCCCCTCCGCTATCCCGGTTAGAACGTCATTTTGTGTCCATATGTTGCCTCCAAAATCATAAAATTTGCAATCTGTTCGGCGCATCTTGGGCCTAAAAATGGGCGGCTCGTCCACTACAGACATGCTAACCGGGACCATAATGAACGCTTTATTAGGCATTAACATGCCTTTAAAATCGCCATTTTGTTATCTACCAATCATCCCCTATCATAATACCTTAATTCCGCACCTCATTCCATTTCCACACCCGCATCAATGTATTTTATTTTCTCCCATCCCTATATCCGCTTTGCACTGCAGCGGGTTTCTCCTGGCTACGGGTGTCCCCGGTATTCGCTTGATGACGTCACTTATGAACCTGCGCAGAAACATGCGCAGTCGGGATGAAGCCACCTGGTATATATCGCCTTGGTTCGAATCAGTTTTTTTCCGCCGGTCAGCAGATGGCCGGCAGACCAAGGCCATAGAGACTAGGTAGACCCGTCCGGGGTAGGCAGCGAAATGCGTGATGTCATGGGCACGTGACGTCACACGCTCCCTATTCAAATACTTTCGCCTACTTTCCTACTTTACCTACTTCCTACTTTCGCGTCCTAATATTTGCATACCTCAGGTGCCAGAGGGATCAATTGAGCACTAAATGATAGATTGAAACGTCCTCTACAGCTCGCTTTTGGGACATTTTCTCCTAAATAGCAAGGGTGAGCCGCTAGACGATGTTAAAGCAAGGCATGCAACCGAGCGAGGCCCATGCCCATATAAGGCATTGTTTGGATTTTGGCCACGGGAACTGTCGCTGGATGCTGTTTTTGGTTGAAGTGCGAATTTTGTATTATTTCACCTGGTTGTTAATGAAGTAATGTGACTTGAGGATACTTTGTAGTAGTATCTATCAGGTGAAATTATTTTTACATCTGGATTACACTTGTTTCACCTACAATTATGTTGCAGATCGTTGAGTGACGAATGCGCCACCTTAAAAAAAACATGGCGGCCGCGCCGGTCGAAGGCCTAATTCTTTTGGTAGACCGAGAAGTGCCACGAGACGGTCTACGAAAAGAAATACGCTTCTCCCGATTCGGCCACCCCATTGGTGGAAATCGAGCTGTCAAATGACGCCATGGGACAGGGTGGACACGTTACGGAGATCGGCCCCCTCCGAAGTTAGTTGGCAGCACTATAGCTCTTGGGCGTGACTTCCTACTAGCCCATAGGGTTCACGTGTTAAATGACCCAACTTTGGGAAGCTGTATCTCGAGTTCTATTCACCCGATTCGCCTGCAGTTAATCTTCATAGAAAGAACGTTCAAATATCTCGCGACGATTCCTCTACCATTTTTTCACCTAACCCAGCCGAATTCTTAGGGCGTGAGGGATAAAGATTTGACTGCACTCCGTGCCGGTCTGGCCAGTTTCTGGCGGCGCCGGTGCGCCGGCGGTATTAGCTCAGTCGGTAGCACATTGGACTACGGATGCGAGGGTGGTGGGTTCGAATCCCGCTCGGGTAAGGGTGATTTAGCGCAGGAATGATGTTATATTATTTTTGATGGTTGATAACTATGTTTTTATCGACAAAATAAACTGTTTAAAATGTTTTGTCGAAATGAACTTGATTTAAACCATCTTCTCCGGCTTGATATTTAGTAATTCCGCGATAACTTGTTAATAGGTAATTGTCGTATTTATCCTTCTCGTTTGTCATTTCATATCGCGACCTGCTAGTGTGACAAGCTGTGAGTACTAAGTAGTAGCGTGTATGAGTGAATACAATAAGAATATATTTGTGAAATACCTCTTTCCAGCTTTTACACTGATTGATAGACTTATTAAAACGTAAGTAAAGTAAAACATACACATTGATTACATATCATACTCGTTCGAAGATTGTTAAAAAAACATTTAACTGACAACTGGTTTTCCCGATACTTTCGAGCTTTTTCTTCGTTTCTCCGACTTCACATCCTGTTTTTTTACGAAAACTGACAACCAAGCCATTGAAAGAAAAGTTACTCCAATAAATCATTATTGAAAGCACTGTAGCAGCAATAATACACCAGCATTGTAGGAGCTACAGTGGCACAATTGATGCAAAAGATAAGATGACGCACGTACGAGATAACTTGTTCCTACATGGATTACCAGAGACTGAAGCCCGATTCAAGAAGATCTCTTTGCACAACTAAATGACGGATATCCAAGCAATGACGGATATCCAATCAGCCCTCACAACAAATGCAACACTGGATCTTAGATACCAGTGGATCTCCAGGTGAAATTAAGCGACAGATATCGGATTACACATGATACCGTGATAAGCATACCACAACATACAATCAGTGGTGGATCTAGGATCCCATCAGATCTCACGGCAATATGCAACTGAATATCTCGGATGCCATATCTTTGGGTTAAATCTAGCAACAGATTTCGAATCACACAGTATCCTCGTATACACACACCAGAACAACGGAAGTAACATGTACCTCAGACCTCAGCAGACTTACGGTACAAAATAAAACAGCCCTCTCGATTCTGCCAGTACCTGAGAAGTTGACAACAAAACGACATGAACAAAACAAGATAAAAACATGACATGAGTGAATGAGCACAATTGTCCAGTCTATTCACTACAGCCTATACACTAGTTTTCACTGTGCGTGGTGCCAACACTTCCTCGCTCCTCACCGTGCCCGAGACTCGGCGCGTCGGGCCCTGTTGATGTTGCCCATCCTGATAAATGTCCGGACGCGGGCGAAGGAGGCGCGAATCTTGGAATGGACGCGTGGGACGCGTCAGGCCGCCGATACTGACGACCCTGGTCCACAGGGCCTGCAGAGGCACCGACTCGGCCGAGGCGGATGGTACACAGAGGGGGCGGTCGACGGGCCTCTTCCTCGCGATGTAGCCGGCGACGTAGGCCATGACGCTCTCTGTCGCGGACACACCGGTGACCGTGTCCCGCGCGGCCGACGACGCAGCAGGGCGGCATGCTGCTGACTGGGACGCCTCCGCCTGGTGAAGCAGGTCAGCCACATCCCTCAGGTCGTCCATGTCCTCCCCGTTATCGCCGTCTGTTTTCGCTGTCGTCACCTCCTCCACCGGTCCGGTGAACTCCAGCAGGACTGCCGTCAGTTCGGAGGTGCCGGTTGCCTCCACCTCCAGCACCTGATCCAGCTGCTCCTCCAGATCACCAGTCTCCGGCTCTGCCGCATGATCACCGTCTCTGCAGACGAGACTTACGCCTCGCTGCATGACGAACAGGAGGGTAAGCAGGCGAATCCTTGCCCTCGCTTCAGTCGGTGTGGGGTTCTGGTTGGAGCCTTCCGGGCCTCTCACCATGCCGAACAACCCTTCTAGCCTGTCCTGCGTGAGCCGGCGAGTCAGGACGAACACATCGCCGAACTCTGCCTGGAAGTCCTTGAACAGGCCACGCACCGACCGGATGCTGATGATGTAACGGCCTCTTCTCGTCAGTGGCTGTTGGTGGATGCAATGGCTGCACCCCACCAGCTTCGGCAAAGATCAGAGGTAGACGGCAGAGGTGATATTTGAAGCAGTAGGCACGCAGCAGTAGACACACAGAGGCCAACTCCGGTTCACTTAGCCAACAGAGAGTCAGGTCACAGGCAGAGTGCCACGTAAACAATGGTTACTGTATCGCCAAAAGTAGAGTGTCCAAGTGGCGGAGGCAACAGAGAGACGAGATGTTAGCGCGACTCGGTCCAGCTTCGAACTGGCTTACCTCCCTCACTGCCGGCCAGAGAGCCGTTTTATACTCAGGCCAAAGGTCGCTTCTGACGTCATTAGATACCGGCGCTAGCCGGTTCTAACTAGTCGTCGTCCTTAGCAACAGTGGCTGGGCACCGCCCCTCTGACGCCGACAGCGAGCGAGGTCAGTGACAGCGAGCGAGGCCAACTAGATGCGTGGGATATCTCTGCTCCCCAATACGCCCTATCACTGACAGTTTTATGGTTTTTGCTCCAAGTCTCTCACTAGTCTCTGACAGCTCGACTCGAGGCAGAGCTGCTCGGTCGTCGTTAAGAAAATACCCAACATATACACGTGTCACATGCCGTGCGTGTGATGGATAGCCTGGGCTGCGGGAGCCCGACATTGTGGCGCCAACGAAACGATATGGCGCAATGCGGAAGGCACAGACAGCGGCTAAAACGAAATAAGAAAACCGTCTTACAGCTAACTAACTAATACAGAGCACGCAGAGCTAGGGCTAATCCAATCCCAACTAGGGCTAATCCTAATCCCGGCTGTTACAACACCTCCCCCCTAATGAAAACAAGCATTTTTGGTACACTAGAAGAGACGAGAGAAAGAAAAAATGCTCGCTCCCGATGCCTGAAGGGCAAAGGGAGACACAATACCAACACCCGCGACGCAAGGGCGGTGAAACAACACCCATCAGGGTTACAAAACCCACACTAACACTGGGCGCACGCGTGGAAGCGTGGCCATGGGAGCCACCGGAGCGGCGAGTGCTACGCGGCACGGGGTGGAGCACGCGCAGCAGCGACGACGGGCCAGTCGTCGGAAGAGTAGGTGCCTCACACCAGGGGAGATAATCGGGCGACCGGACGCACATCAGGTAGTGTGGTCATGGTCTGGGCCGAGGCGGCAGATGGAACAGCACCACGTGTCGGTGCTGCGTCCTGCCCGGCGAATGGATGTAGGCTGTGCAGAGCGTACGGTGGCATGCCGTACTCATGGTCAACCGGCGGCGTTGGCGGAGGCGAGACCATCGGTATCGACTCCTGCAGTTCGATGGCTGGCTCAGGGGGCACAGACGTGGGGGCGGGGCGAATCACAGGGAAACGGGGAAAAGCATAGTGACCTCGGCTCGGGCAGCAATGCTTAATCATAAAGCAAAGACAGCAAATGGTCATGATGCCAATTACAATGAGAAGCAGCATTGTTTTGGAAAACACCGAGGGGCTATCAATCTGAACCTGCTCAAGTGGGAGGGCTTCCAGGCGATTAAAATAAGCGTCAGCGTTCATGCCAGTCAGGTGCAACGGGGGAAGGAGGGAGACATTACGGGTGGTGATGTTACGCAAGGTATCAGACCACTCCAGTCGCCAGATTGGCAAGGAGTTATTGTGATACAGTGCATCAGGCCGGAAAGCAGGGAGTTCTAGATGCGTCTCACTGGCGTAGTAGGGAGGCAGGTAGAAGGAATCACCGGAAGCGGAGCATTCAATTTTGAGGGACACAATGTCGACGGCTTTGGTGATATATAGCGTTTGACTGTTCTGTGGGGAGGCACAAAAGACAGTAATTTGAAATGGAGGTCTGGAGACTACTAACCACTGACCTTTGGTCAGATAGTAGGCTTTAGGCGCGTCGTTTGAAGGCTGTATTTGCGGAGAACAGAGGGACTGAATAGCGGCGGAGTCACGTCGAAAGAGGGCGGTGACACAGGACGTTGACCCAGCGGTGGAGTAGGCAGGTTCATGTAGTGGGCAGAAGGGTTGACGGGCAATGATGCAGGTCTCAATATCAGACTGTTCGGGCTGGATATAGTGTTGCCGATTTTCTGACATCAAGAGATATCGAGGCTCGTTGGGATAGTAACTTAAAGAGACATTGTGATGATGCATGGGTACTTGGTAAGGGAAGAAGCGATACATATCAAAGGCATGAAGCGTATGAAGTAGGGGCACGTAGAACAAAACGTGATATGCATCTTTACCTTCAATCAGTTTGGTTTTGACCAATCTGACGTATTCGGCAGTTTGCTTGGTATCAAATGGCAAAGCGAAGTTAGTCGGCAAGTTTTTGTTGATTCTGCGGAGGATGCGTACAAACTCCACTCGAGGGATGAGTCCTTTGTGAAGTATGCCGGCTTGGGCTAGGGCAAGTTTGTGCGACAACATGTTAAGTTCTGAATAGAGGCGTTGAATGCTCTGTGTTACCCTGAGAACATTGGCGGTTACCTCAGAGACATATAGAGATGTATCAATATCCGCGTTGTTCTCACGGACTGTCTCAGTTAAATCATGGAATGCCTTAGTCATAGAGTTTACAGCTTTTGTAAGAGAGCGGAGGGCAAGACGATTTTTGTTGGTAGAGACACGCGTAGCGTTCAGAACCTGAAGGGTACCATTGAATTTATGAGCGATAGCAATGTCCTTTTCGTTGACAAGTTTTAAGTTATTCGTGAGATGCTTAATCTCGCTTTCAGTTGCTGTGCCAAACAGGGATGACATGACGTTTCCAATGCCATTAATTAAACCTCGCTTCCGCCTGAGGGGCAGGGTCTCGGGTCCAGATTGCGAGGGGCCTTGGTATGATGGAGGGTACAGGATGTCGCTGAAGGTATGGGAGACATCGGAGCCCTCGCGTCGCAGTTGGCTGACGGCCGAGTCTAATCGCTGCAGCGAAACTTTCAGCATTGTCCGACGCCTGTTATTGGAACCGCTTGTTCTGTTAGCTGCTAGTTGGGACTTGATCAATTGAGATATATTATTCAGTCGCTTGGTTGATTGAGCCAATAGGGTAATTTGCGCGCGATATGGGATCATGTTAGTGGTGACGGTAACTGCCCATGAGCTATAGCTTGGGTATATTTTACCGACGGGGATGAAGAGATGCCCGGGGTCAGTTGGGGGAGGTTCCGATGATGCATGGAGCATCAGGGCGAGCCAGCCAAAGAGTGCGATCGTCGGGAGCCGCATGGTCATCGCCTGTAATGACAGAAATACGCATTAGTCAATGTCTGGAAACAGAAGCTTCACACAAATCAATAACGCACAGACTTTTGGGTACCAGTCGAGCAGATCGTCAAAGTTAGCCAATGCTGCATTTCCAAATGTTTGCTGGATAAGAGCGACATTTGGGGCTGCTGTCCCGTTAGACAAGCAATATGAGTCATACTGGATCCTTGGTCTCTTGTCATTGTCGTTAGTCCGCTCATCAGATGAGTCATTTTGCCTTTTTGGTACGTACCTTTGCCTGGCGTTTGCGTACCTATAACCTTCGAGAGGAGCGTTAGTGTCAGCAGGGTCAGGCAGGGGACCTTGCAACCTGAGGAAGTATCTCCTCTGTGGCACCGACGTTGGTGCTGTGCTCCTCTGTGACAGCGGTGTCAGCTGGCCGTGCTCGCCACCTTCCGGTGAATGTGGCAAGACGACTGCGGGGCTGGCGGTTGCTGGTGAAGGCTGTAGCGGACTTGTATGTTCTGCTGCTTTTTGAATTCTTTCTGCTTCTGTTTCCACTTCTTCTCCTACAGCAGCTCCTCTCATCTGCTGAACTCCAGAATTAGATGACGGCAGTAGGTAGTTGTCCGTTGGCTGCATCGTCTGAGCTGGCTGCGACTGTCCTCCAGTGGTATACCAAACCTGGTCACTGAAGGGCAGTCGTGTGGCTCGCAGCGGCTGTTGACGGATGGGCCGATCTTCTGGCCTGATACTTACCTGTACAGGGTTACGAACCGAATCGTATGTCCTGTCCCACGCGTCGTTCGAATCCCGATGGCGAAGATTTTCTGAGTGCACTATTTTTGTTTTCCCTGTTCGCATGTTTTTGATGCAGTAATTTTCTTCTCCCAATTTAGATACAATACGGAAGTAGTTTTTCCAATAAAGTGTAAGTTTAGTAGAGTTACCTGGTTGTACTGAAGGGTCGAAATAGAAAATCAAGTCACCAGGCTTGAAATTGGACGTAGTCGCTGATTTCTGAATGAGTGATTTGTTGTGGTCCCTGGTCTGTTGTATGTTGTTTGCGACATGAGTGTATGCGTTGTGCAGGTGTTCAAACATGACAGGCACGTAATCTTCCCCAGAGTAGCGAAGACGGGGCTGAAGTAGCGTGTCTACAGGTAGCACAGGGTCGCGTCCATACATAACAAAGTAGGGAGAGTATTTTGTTGACTCATTCTTACTCATGCGATAAGCGCTTAAACATGGTTGTAAGATCTGATCCCACTTGGTCTGATCTTCACTGATTTGTTTTTGTATCATCTCGTTCATGCAACGGTGAAAGCGTTCTGTTTTACCGTTTGATTGAGGATGATAGCTTGATGTCCGAATCCTTGAAATTCCTAACTCTTTGTTCAACAGATCTAATAGTGCATTGCAATATTCTGTTCCCTGGTCGCTAATAATGAGCCGGGGACATCCATGGCGAGGGATGAATTCACTCAGGAGAAGCTGTGCCATGGTGTTGGCAGATTTATCTGGGATAGCGTATGCCTCGGGCCATCCGCTGAAATGATCAACTATAGTGCAGACATATTTGTTTCCTTCATCTGTGACTGGAAATGGGCCACATGTGTCAATGCCTACGATTTCCATGGGTGCGGTAGGCATCGGCATGTCCTGCATAGGACGTCTCTCTTTGCTCAGTTTCTTTCGCTGACACGTTTCACAGGACTGAAAGTACTGTATTGTGTCTTTTAGAAGATTAGGCCAATAGTATGATTTCAAGATTTTGTCAGTTGTTTTCTCTATGCCTAAATGACCTCCTAAGTAACCATCATGCGCTCCTTCAAGAACGATTTTCCGATAGCTTGGCGGGATAACGAGTTGCATGCGAGTTTGTGGTCTGGTTTTTGTACCTTTTTCAACATGATACAAAAGATCATCTTCGAAACAGTATTTTGACAACAACTGAGGATTTGGGTCTTGAGCCTGTAGTTCCGAAATAATAGTTTTCAGTTCATCATCTGCAAGCTGAGCTTGTCTTAGTACGTTTTGATCAAAATTGTGATAGTCTAGTGTTTTCTGTTCTGATTCATCTGACTCAATCGGCATTTTGACAGCGTTGTCAACAACATGAACATCTGAAGTCATGTTTATGTCTGCCGTTTCTCCTTGCCAGTCTAAATGTTCATTGTCATTCAGATTTCCAGCGAGGGTCGTGTTGTGCAAACGGGAAAGCATGTCAGCAGCTACATTTTTGGGACCTGAAATGTATTCAATTTTGCATGCATATTCACCAAGAATAATGGCCCATCGTTGGATACGAGGATTTTTCATTTCACTGGTAAATAGATGTTTCAAGGGCTTGTGATCCGTATAAACAGTAATATCTGTGCCAACCAAGATGGGTCTAAGTTTTTCTAAACTGTAAACAATAGCGAACGCCTCGCGTTCGATAGTAGGCCATTTCTGTTTTTGTTCTGAAAACTGGTGAGACACATACTGAATAACACGATTGTGACCATCATGTTCCTGCATCAAGACAGCACCCATTGCATACTGTGATGCGTCAGTATATAACTTGAATGGTTTCGAAATGTCTGGAAAGGCCAAAATGGGTGCTTGAAGTAGTGAATTCTTGAGGAACTCGAATGCGCTCTGCGCTTCATCTGACCATCTAAATCTAGCGTTTTTGCGGGTGAGGGCTGTGAGTGGCTTTGCGATTTTGCTGAAATTCGGAACATATTTCCTGTAGTATGAAGTCATACCCAAGAAACTGCGGACTTCGCGAATATTTTCTGGTGGCTGGAGATTTTTCATTACTGAGACTTTTTCGGAATCGACCGAGATTCCTCTGTCTGAGATAATGTGGCCGAGGTAATTAAGCTCTTTGTTGATGAAATCACATTTCGAAATTTTGAGTTTGAGATTGGCTTTGCGTAGTCTATCAAACACTTCTCCGAGGTGCCTGATATGGTCTTCAAACGTTTCACTGAACACTATAATGTCGTCTACAAAGGCAAGTGCGAAATGGCGAATATCACCCAAAACTGCATTCATGCAATTTTGGAATACAGCCGGAGATCCGGCCATTCCAAATGGCATCTTGTTGAACTCGAATACACCTGCATCTGTGCCAAAAGCAGTCTTCTCTTTGTCTTCTTCTTTGATTGGAATTTGCCAAAAACCTTGCTTCATATCCAAACTAGTTCGAAACTTTGATTTTCCTAGCGCGTAAAAGATGTCTTCTGCTGACGGTATACTGGCTGCTGGACGTACTGTAATGGCATTGACTTTTCTAAAATCTACACAAAATCTCATAGAGCCATCTTTCTTTGGAACTAAAAGTACCGGAGACATCCATGGTGAATGCTTCGTCGAATTACGTTAGCATTTAGCATTTCTCGAACTTGTTCTTCTAGAATGGGTCGGTAAGCTAAAGGGGGTCGTCTAGGGGGTTGATAAGACGGGGGATGATTTTGCGTGTTAATTCTCATCTCAGTGATATTCGTAGAAGTCAATTCATCGTCATTTTGCACAAAAATGTCTAGGTTTGGTTTCAAAAGTTTGATCAGTACTTCACGCCGTTCAATGGGAATATGAGCCAAGTTGAACGTTGAAAGGATGTCTGAGGGACTTGGTTCTCCTTGGTTGTTTTCTTCGGCAGTGACAGGTGAGATGTTTGAGCTCTGCTCTTCATCTCGGTACTTTGTGGCTGTTCCTAATACTTGACCTTTTTTGAAATGTACGAAACGGCCAGTATCATTGACAATAGCCCAAGGAATATGTTTGTTTTTGGATAGCTTGACCAGAGCATTGGGCATCAAAATGCCTGGCTCGTCCTCAAAACACGGTGAGGAAGGCAGTTGTGAGACTACAAAATTTTCACCAGCTCGCTTCTTTTTGGAAATGAAGCATTTGACTTGTACGTCTGAACGTGGGAAGACGTCTACGTCCTCCGCTAGTCTCACAAGATTTATTTCTTTCTTTGTCTGGACGCCTTGTTTTTCTTTCAATGGGTACACTGAGCTTCCGATAATGAGAGTCTGACTTTCAAAATCAAGTATGGCTTTGCGAGCTTTCAAGAAATCGATTCCGAGGATCATATCATGTTTGAAGTCTTTCACCACTACAAAATCATGATACATTCTAACTTTTCCAAGAGTAATGCGAATTCGAACTGTGTCAGACACTTCAAGTGTATGACCGGTAGCGGAGCGTAAAGTAATTTTTGACAAGTTTTGAGTGGGTTTGACCAGCTGAGGGTCACATAATTTCACAAATTCTTCGCTAACTAGGGAAAGTTGCGCGCCTGTGTCGAGAAGTGTTCTGAATTGATGTGTGCCGATGTGTATGTCAATGTATGGGCAGTTTTCACTTACCTGTAGGATATACGCGGTCTGCGTTTTATCCTCTCCCGGGTGAGGCTCCTCTAGTTTTCCTGCTGCATGTGCTGAGGCTGACCCTGAACTGCTGTAGCTCGCTTACGGCAGGCCCGTTGAATATGGCCCGGGATGCCACAGAAATGACATATCGGGCGATTGTCCATCGTCCAGCGGTACACCTGTGAAGTACTCCCGTTAGTACCGTGCGGTGGCCTGGTTTGTACGGGCTGATGCTGAGGGGGACGTTGGTTGAATCGGTTCTGCTGGTACTGCCGTTGGGGAAAACGGGGCGGTGGCTGCTGGTATTGCTGTGGAGGAAAACGGCGCTGTTGTTGCTGGTACTGCTGGTTCACCTGTGGTTGGACTTGGAACGACTGTTGAGGCGTCTGCTGCTGGGTGGCAAGTACCTGGCAAATGTCAGCAAGTTTGTCGGTCACAGAGTCCAGTTTCTGCTGCATGGTATCAGTCATTTTCGTAATAGCGTTGCAGTCCATGGGTTCAGGGGCGGATGAGTTGTCGGTAAACATTGAGACGTGTTCGCTGATGCGTTGTTCGTTCATGGCAATTTTGTATGCGTCAGTCAAGGTCGTCGGCATTTTTCGGGCGATGCTACCTTGGAGGCGTCTGTCTCTCAGTCCATTTATGAAGGCATTAGTGATGGTCTCTAGCACCTCTTTTTCCGTCAGTCTGTCAGCGTAAGCCTGGTTTCCAAGAAGGCGAATTCTTTCAGCAAAGTCTGCTACAGTTTCGTTGGTTTTCTGGATAGCATGTCTAAGTTTTTGTTTGGAGCGAGCTGCCGGGTTTAAATGGGAATAGCGCTCCTCCATCATGGCTTTGAACTGGTGCCATGTCTGCAAGATGGGCTCTTTCTCTGAAAAAGTCAGCAGCTGTCCCTTTCAGAAATTGGGAGGCGGCCCACAGGGTTTCCTGTTAGTCTTTGTCAACAGCTCTGTACACATCGTCCATGTCCCGCATCCATTTGGAAAAAGCATCAGCATTTGATCCGTCGAAAGTAGTCTTTTTATTGTGCGTTAATGTTTGTGATAAAGCTAACTTATTGCCGAGACTTTTGACACAATGCGTCATATGCTGCGCCAAGGCTTGAGCGTTTTCCATGACTATATTTGATATTGGTTGTACGTTATCGTTAGGTATTTCAGCAATTTCTGGGAAAACTGGCGTGAGGCACTTACCTGTCGTCGGTCGGGCCCAAGGTAGCTGCTGCAGTGTCCTTTTCACCAGTCGTCGGCGCTGGGGTCCTGGGCTGTTGTCGAGGGGCTGGTCAGGGCTTGGGCTGCGTCGGTGCTGCTGGTCCCTTCCAGAGGCGTGGGCGTCCAGTCTGGCTCGTTTGGCACGAGAGCTGAACTAGCGAAACCGGCGGGTGACTCGCAGCCGCACAGCGCTGCGTGCTCCTCTGCACGCGCCTTGTCAGCGGGGCTCCGTGCAGTTAGTAGCGGTGTCTCGTTGGCAGCTGCGGGCTTGGCAGCTGCGGGCTTGATCGGGCTGGGTGTGTGGTAGTACTCGTTGTACCGCTGCGTATAGGTAAAACCAATTCCACTGACACCGCGTCGAGGTTGTACCGTCGCACAGGTAACCGTTGGGCTTGAGCTCGGCCAGCGTCTGTTTGATGGAGCTGCGCCCTTGTCGAGGTTGGTGGTGAGGTGGCCAGCTACACGGAGTAGTGTGCACTGATCCTCTAGCTGGTGAACGTTGCACCAGTCCTCTTGTGTAAACCGCGGGGGTTTACCAACCTGGTTAGGCGATGTTCCCACGGCACAGCGTTTCTCTGCTTGTCTGGCGCGCAGGTACTGGTGTTTTTTTAACGTTGCTTCAGGCTGGCGGTTTGCCAGGACACTGAGTCCGCAGCAGCGTCCCAGGCAGTAGGTGCAGGTGCAGCGGTGGAACTGCGCAGTTGAAGTGGTGATCAGGTCACACCCGCAGGTATGGCAGTAGCCGCAGTCGGTGCAGCGATGAGCGTCAGGCTGAAAGTGACAGACGCAGTTGTGCTGTTCCGTCAAGTTAGATCTTCTGGAAAAATAGGCCTTGTGGTATGGGCAGGTCCGGGAGAAAGCTGATGACGTAGTTTCTAGAAGACTGATGGCGGGGATGACGGCGTTCCAGCACTCGCACTGACCGTTCGGGTTGACGTGGTGAGCGGCGTGGTACTGGCTCAGATTCGGATGAGCTGCGTCCTCTTCCGTCCTCTCGGCGGGTGCGATGGGTATCTGGATGGTCACTAGAAGCTGGTCTGGCTGCGTCTGACTCTCCTGGCTGGGTCCGAACATGAAGACGCGTTGGCAGAACGTCTAGATGTTACCGGATATCCGGGTCACCAGGCACCAATGTAACGGCCCCCTCTCGTCAGTGGCTGTTGGTGGATGCAATGGCTGCACCCCACCAGCTTCGGCAAAGATCAGAGGTAGACGGCAGAGGTGATATTTGAAGCAGTAGACACGCAGCAGTAGACACACAGAGGCCAACTCCGGTTCACTTAGCCAACAGAGAGTCAGGTCACAGGCAGAGTGCCACGTAAACAATGGTTACTGTATCGCCAAAAGTAGAGTGTCCAAGTGGCGGAGGCAACAGAGAGACGAGATGTTAGCGCGACTCGGTCCAGCTTCGAACTGGCTTACCTCCCTCACTGCCGGCCAGAGAGCCGTTTTATACTCAGGCCAAAGGTCGCTTCTGACGTCATTAGATACCGGCGCTAGCCGGTTCTAACTAGTCGTCGTCCTTAGTGCTGGGCACCGCCCCTCTGACGCCGACAGCGAGCGAGGTCAGTGACAGCGAGCGAGGCCAACTAGATGCGTGGGATATCTCTGCTCCCCAATACGCTCTATCACTGACAGTTTTATGGTTTTTGCTCCAAGTCTCTCACTAGTCTCTGACAGCTCGACTCGAGGCAGAGCTGCTCGATCGTCGTTAAGAAAATACCCAACATATACACGTGTCACATGCCGTGCGTGTGATGGATAGCCTGGGCTGCGGGAGCCCGACATTGTGGCGCCAACGAAACGATATGGCGCAATGCGGAAGGCACAGACAGCGGCTAAAACGAAATAAGAAAACCGTCTTACAGCTAACTAACTAATACAGAGCACGCAGAGCTAGGGCTAATCCCATCCCAACTAGGGCTAATCCCAATCCCGGCTGTTACAATGACCATCCCTCTCTGGAACGGGTACATGCACCGTGCGGTACCGACACGCATCAGCGTGGCCTCCGTCACAGCGGCGGAGATAGCCCTCTCTTGTTCATCGCTGCCACGGTAGCCTCTCCGTCTCCGCAGATCTTTTGTGTCGCCTGGATAGCTGGCGTTGAGGACATCCGTCGCTTCGTCCACGACACGAAGGAACCTCGCCTCCTCTTCTTTGTCCGCGATGTGCCGCTGCAAGACGCTGGCAGTCGAGGCGCTCAGGAGTTGGAGACACGGACCATGCCGGTGACCTATACAAAATATAATTAGACACCAATAGAAATGTGAATGGATGGCAGCAGACGCTCAGTGGAGCACAGAAGGAACTTGTGACAAGTTATATAGAAATTATTGGTCACTTTTAGGTCACGCCAATATTGAGGTCATCACACTGCAGACTGGTTATTGAATATTGATTCAACCTTTTTTGGAACGATTCAACCATGATTCATTTTGGAACCTGAATGATTCAATCACTGCTCAATTCATGGATACACATTTGATAATTGTTTCTTTCCAATTCAAAGAATCAAAAACATATTTTAATCGATTCACGCTTGATTCAACATTTAAATGTATGTTGTATTTACGTCAAAGCAATACAAATGGAAACATACACATAAATGATCATTTTTTTTACAGCAATCATATTTCAGTATAAATGAATGTAGCCGCTGGGACTACATTGTATTTGGACAATTTACCATGTGCACTTGAATCGTTAAGAGTCTTTAAATCTTTTGATTCAATCAGCCTTGATTCCATGCGGGGTTTGATTCAATCACGATTCATGAATAAAAAGATCTAGTGGTGAATCAATTTGGTTTTATTCAAGGAATTTTGATTCAACGATTCAAATCGATTCAGTCAGTCAAATCAATAACCATTCTGCATCACAGGCTAGGCTTGTGCTTCATTCCGGTGGAATTGAATCCGATTCCGGAATCGATTCCGTTTGTACTGGATTCGGACTCGATTCCGTTGACATCTGAGTGTAATAGGAATCAGGTGGAATCAATCATTTTTTTTAGAAAACGATGGAATCGGCATCAATGGGTCATTTCAAGCGATTCCTTTTTATTTTGGTTTAAATCGTCCTCACCATGAAATTAAGTTTTCTTCAAGGTTATCTATGTCTTAGAGCACGCATAGCTAAAGCAAAGGTTGGTGACGATATGCAACTTAATGAGGGTAAATAGATATGTCCAGTCATTCCGCTTATTTAGGTGGAGAGTGGAGACATACAATAATGTTCACTTACGCCAATTGTTTTTTGTCCCGAATATTCTCATATGTTTAAATATAAATACATCCATTTCCCTGTGCATCATATTGCAAAACATCATTCATGCATCATAAAGTACAGGTGCGTCTATAATAGTAATATTGTGTTGTTTGTTTATTATCTTGTTTTTTTTTTAATTCGTCATTTTCGAACCGTCACGATTTTACAGCACATCTCCGGTTTTCAATGAAATTCATGAAATGATTGAAGTTTGCTATCAAAAACGAAATCCATGAAATGATTGAAGTTTTCTATCAAAATAAATATATTGAATATACTTGTTAAATATATTTAATATGGCTATATGGTGATCACCTCTATAATTACTCAACATAACATTATATATCAAATGATGTGTAATATTATAGAGAAAAGATAGATAGTCATATGGGGATGTCACCATGGGGATGCCCAGTCTTTTAAAGGGAAATAATGACATTTTGATTTTGTTAGCAACAATTTCTTAGGCTACCGCTATGGTTTTAAAATTATTTTATTTAAATTTAAGAATTAAATAAAATTATTCCCAAATTCGAAGTTGTAAGTTTGGGAAAAATACAAAACAAGTACCTTGTGTACTTCATGAAGGTCATTGACAAATTCGCCCTTCCCTACCATTGTTTACATCGATTGCGGCATTTTTGGAGGCTCTGTGACATTTCCGATCAAACTGAGCGCTGCTCGGACACACGCTAGTAGCGCTTTCATTCTCCATGGCAACCAGGCGTCAGCCAATCAAAAGCCAGAAAGGGAATACGTTCTGGCTTTTCATTGGCTCACGCCTGGTTGCCATGGAGAACGAAAGCGCTACTAGCAACAACTCGCCACAATGGTTAAGTGCGCCGAGAAGCATGACAATGCTTTGTAAACAAATCGCCGACGCTAAATAGGTCGCCGTCGATGTGCATCGATGAGCTTCCGATTTATTTGCCAGTTTTGTGTTATTGTTTGTTAGCTTTTTTGGGAAAAATATTATTTTTCATGATAATATAAAGCATAGTGTTATATACAGCCACAGACAAATTATACAATACTCCTAATGTTGAAAACAAATGAATTTATTTTTAAAAATTGAGGGTCGCAACCAGTAACTATGCCGCCGTTGATGTGCATCGATGAGCTTCCGATTTTATTGCCACTTTTTCCAATCGCTGTTAGTTTTAGAAGACCGCTGGGCATATAATCACAACAAGCAGAACGCACAATATATTTTCCACTCCATTGCGTAAAAAAAACAATACGGGAAAAGCCCGCAGTTTGATGAGGACCAAAAGTACTTGCAAGTACCGGTCGTTAAAAGTGTGGAACGCTTATCAACTTTAACTTGAAATATCTTTCGGTAGGAAAGTTTTCATGCAAAATGTGATGAATTTACTATATTTTTTGGTCTCGTCTGGCGATTTCAAGTGCTAACTCCATTTTTGTGGAAAAAGGTCATTATTTCCCTTTAACAGTAGGTAACTATTCAAATTGCCATACCTGAACTGTTGTGCATCAGTTTCTTGATGTCCAACAGATTGGGTGGCACCTGACCGGCTGCTGGCTCTTCTCCTTCACTACACGAGCACCATCATTGAATCCTGCAGTATAATAATTTTGTATGAATCATGTGCGCATAGACAGAGTATATTACTGGGTAACCCAGAACCCAGATTATTCATAACAGGCATACATAACCAAAAGGTTAAATATGTGACACATACAATATAACTGCTGCATGTTAAGTTGTGATGACAAAAATGTAGATTATCCCTAGTGAAATTTGAGATGGCAAGGTCATGAATTCACACTTGAACCACAGACACAGTGCAAAGAAGATCATCAATAGTCATATAACAGAACATAATGCTACCTGCTATGTGTTATGTCAGATTTAACAGATAGATAATTTAAACACAAGTTACACAAGAATGTAAGCACCAGATAGGGCAAGGCAAATATACCTCAATGAAACCCCAGATTTTCTCAGCCATGGATGCAGGCATGTCAACCACGTCTAAATGTAGATTATAAAGCGTAACATTAATCTTTACCATATGAAGGCAATAGAGAGCAACAATTACCATAGCCGTTCCAAATCGGCTGCTGTGCTGTTGTCAGCCGAAGTTAGAGAGCCTGATTCGCTGGAAGATTAATGACGCCAGACACATTACCATGTCATACCAGGTGACATCATACTCCTGCTAACAAGTGCCAGCTCTGCTGCTGCGACAAAGTAGGTGCAGTACAAGTGTTTTGTCAGCAGGCACAGAAATTGGCACATGCGGAAGTGGCACAGCTGAAGGCGGGCTTGTAAACAAAGCAGAGCACTTGTTCCGGGTTGAAAGCAGCAAACACTGCCATGGCTATCACAATCACTTTGCTGTATGATAATTTGTTTGGCCTTTGTGCACATGCATTAGAATATGTCCTTTCAGCGACAAATCTGTGAAGCTCTTTGAAGCAGGATTCCAAAAAAAATCAGAGCAATTCCTAGGGTCTTTAACCTCTTCCCTTGCTGCATCTCGTCGAATTAATTGCCACCAAAGATCGGCCACTTTGGGATCACGAGGAAGACGGTGGTAGCCACTAGCCAGTCCCCAAATGATTTTAATTACCCTTCCCCGAACTATTGGAACAGCCAGGCACAACACAGTAGGGCATAGCCGGGTAAAAACCGTGAATTGAAAATGGAAGAGATCAAGCTCTACCCGACAACTTAACAGTTAAAAACTTTACAGCGCCTTACGTACCTAGTCTACAGAAGCTAGCGACAATCACAAATATGAATAATCTACAATGCATTTCGATTATTTCATTTACTCTCTCGATTATTTCATTTATAAGAGCTTTCGTAATACCTGCGCGGCTTTCGCTCCTCGGTAAAGCTACCACATATTTAGATGGAACTAAAAAAACTAGTATATAGTAGTGAATCTAGTACTTTTCTAGTATTATCTTAAATAAATCATACTAAAATCCGTTTCACCCGTCCTCTATCACCCTGACGGAGATAGCCATGCCGGCAGACGACATTCGTCCGCGATTTTTGACGTTTCGGCTGACGCGAAGGCGGAAAGTGGCTAAAGATGCGCGGAAAGTCGTAGTGATATCGCGACCATCCGCGCGCCGAATGGCCTAGTGTGCGGCCGCCTTTAGCCAATTTCAAGGTTGTGTATTTTTGCTTTTTTACTTTTATTTACATACTATTTTGTTTTTGGCTGCTGGCTGGCTGTTGAAGTCTGCGGCAGTTTAATACTTCTATAAGACAAATAGGTATTTAACAGATTTCAAAGATAAGATATGCACATTTAGAGTACAATTTCCTACCAACTTCTTATACCCAGTACCCAAACCAAATACCTAACTAGGAGAGGCGGAAGTTACAGGCTATATAGCCTTTTTTCCAAGATACAAGACTACAAGACTACAATAACGCTGGAGATTCTTTTCTGTATCTGGGTGGGTCCCACCTGGAGGGGGCCTACGAGAAAGACTGAGGGTCCCTACTTTGACTTAAAAAACAAATCCAAGTATTGTTAAAATCAAGGTACTGTTAAAATTAGGTTAGGTTTAGGTTTAGGTTTAGAATAGTGGACGAGGATTAGACAACAGTCTATTTGGTGTCCACATTGAGTTGTTTAAAGGCATGGTTATAGGTCTAGGTCCTTGGTAGGCATGTGATACACTAGCCAGGATTGGTTGTGTCCCAGTGTCGGTCCAGCTGATTTTTGAATTAATTTACAGTCCCAGCAGATACTACTTGTGGTAATTTGTTCCAGTGAGGTACTACTCGGTTTGAGAAGAACATGGCTCTTGATTGAAGCACTGCTCTCTTGACCTTTAGCTTCCTGTCATGTCCTCTTGTTCGGTCATCTTGATTCCTTTCAAAGAACTGAGTCTAGTTTTGTTTTGCCAGTTTCAATCTTGAAAGTTTCTATCAAGTCACCTCTTAGGACACGTGTTTTGATGCTATGCAGCTTTAGTTGGTTGAGTCGTTCTTCATAGGGTAAGTGCTTGAGGCCTGGTACAAGTTTTGTAGCTCTGCGTTGAACCTTTTCTAGCTCTTTGAAGTCTTGGGCCATGTAGGGGCCTACAGCTTGTATGCAGAACTCCAGGTGAGGTCTAACATATGTATTGTATAGCAGCTTGAAGCTGTTTTTGTCTATGCTGATGAATGATGTTTGAGCCTTCTCAGTGCTGCATCCCTCTGTTCGCTGCATGGTGGCAGTGCAGTGTAGGTTTCAGTGTGTCTTGCACCATCACCCCTAGATCTCTTTCTTGTGAAGTCCTCAGTAGCTGGGTAGTTTGCCCATCTTGAGACAAAGTATATTGTGTTATGGGGTTGTTTCTGCCACAGTACATTACTTTACATTTTCTTGTGTTGAACTTTAGTAGCCAAAAGTCTGTCCATTTGGCGAGGATGTCTAGGTCTGACTGGAGGGCTTCTGTGTCGCTTATCAATGTTCTGTAAATTTTTGTGTCATCCGCGAATAACTTTATATTGCTCTGGACTAGTGATGGCAGTTCATTGACATACACAAGGAATAGCATTGGCCCAAGAACTGATCCTTGCGGAACACCACTCTTAACTTCTCCCCAGCTGGGTAGGCCACTTCCGACACATACTTGTTGCTTGCGTTCAAATAGGAAATCAGACAGCCAATTCCACAGTTTTCCCTTGATACCATAGCTTTTGAGCTTGGTCAGCAGTCTCTTGTGGGGAACTGTGTCAAAAGCTTTTTTGTAATCCAGATACACAATGTCCAAGCTGTGTCCTTGATCTATTGCACAAGTCCATTCTTCAAAAGTCTAGGAGGTTAGACTGGCATGACTTCTGATGTGTGAAACCGTTGGTGCTTGGTCTGCAAGTCGTTGTTCTCCAAATGCTTGGTGATTTGCCGTTGGATAATCCTTTCCATAACCTTACAAACTTGACTAGTTAGGCTTACTGGTCTGTAGTTGTTAGCCAATTTCTTCCCACCTTTTTTAAATATAGGTGTAATTTTTGCCATCTTCCAATCTGCAGGTAACTTTGCAGCATCAAGAGTTTTCCGAAACAAGACACTGAGAGGCCCGGCCAGTGCTTCTGCACAGGACACTAGGACTAGGGGCTGTTGAAAGCTGTTGCAGACTTTGCTGCTTACCTGTATTAATTCAGTTGGGCAAACTACAGGGAGGCGATCACAACATAGATTGATACATTTTTAGATTTGTTATGCCCATATTTGGGCATACATGCAGTACCAAACTGTGAGGCCTATGTTAGGTCTTCAGAGCAGCATATGCATACTAGGTGAAAAAGTGTTGGAGAACATGTTGTGCTATTGATATGCTATCATAGTAATAATTTGCTAATGTGCTATCATAGTAATAAATGTGACCAGATTCAGCAATTGCCCTTATTCTACTGGAAATGACAGTATAAATATTGATTCTGTGACACAGCGACCACAGCGTGAAATATTTTGTTTTATCTGTCATCAGCTGGCTAATCCAATTTTAGATCGTGAAGTCAGGTGGCAAATCAAAATTTAGATCGCTGAGGCTGCTGCAGGTGCCAAAATTGAGATCGCTGATCCTTACTTTGGCCATATCTGTCAAAGTAGGGATCTGCTCATTCCAGGCCCGACTGGAAAAAATACACTACGCTGGACCGCCTGGACGCCTCAGCGGAGCCGTCGTGCCGAAATTTCGGCGCAATGGCTGTTGCGGCAAAATTTATTGGGTGCTACACCGCATGCACAACACCTGTTCACACATACAAATGTGAAGTCAGCGCAGGCACGTAGCCAGGATTTCGTCCAGGGGGGGGGGGGGGGGGGGGGGGGGGGGGGGTGGGGGGGGGGGGGCGGCGCCTCGAAAGGGCCCCTTCCCGAGCGTTGAAAGTGCCCCTTCCCAAGCGTTGAAAGGCCCCCCCCCCCAAAAAAAAACGCATGAAAAGCCACGTTACAAGGCTGGAAAATGCAGTATGGCAGGTATAGCATGGGC